>WOXC01002257.1:0-45000 GCA_011680675.1 Gymnobelideus leadbeateri
GAAGTGAATTACCTAAGTAACCCCATCTCAGAAAAAGAAATCAAACAAGCCATCAAAGAACTCCCTGGGAAAAAATCTCCAGGGCCAGATGGGTTTACTAGTGAATTCTATCAAACATTTAAAGAACAGTTGATTCCAATACTTTACAAACTATTTGGGAAAATTAGTGAAGAAGGAGTCCTACCAAACTCTTTCTGTGACACAAATATGGTACTGATTTCTAAATCAGGAAGAGATAAAACAGAGAAAGAAAATTATAGAAAAAATTCCCTCATGAATTTAGGTGCAAAAATTCTAAATAAAATATTAGCCAAAAGACTCCAACAACTTATCACAAAAATAATGCACTCTGATCAGGTAGGATTCATTCCAGAAATGCAGGGATGGTTTAATATTAGGAAAACCATCAGTGTAATTGAGCACATCAACAATAAAACTAGCAGAAACCACATGATCATCTCAATAGATGCAGAAAAGGCTTTTGACAAAGTACAACACCCATTCCTATTAAAAACACTAGAAAGTATAGGAATAAATGGAGCCTTCCTCAAAATAGTTGATAGCATCTATTTAAAACCATCAGCAAGTATTATATGCAGTGGGGATAAACTAGAAGCCTTTCCAATAAGATCAGGAGTGAAACAAGGGTGTCCACTGTCTCCCCTCTTATTCAATCTGGTACTAGAAACACTAGCAGTAGCAATTAGAGAAGAAAAAGAAATCAAAGGAATCAAATTAGGTAAAGAAGTGACCAAGCTATCACTCTTCGAAGATGACATGATGATATACTTAGAGAATCCTAGAGAATCAAGTAAAAAACTACTAGAGACAATAAATAAATTTGGCAAAGTTGCAGGATATAATATAAACCCACGTAAATCCTCAGCATTCCTGTACATCTCTAATGAAACTCAACAGCAAGAGATAGGAAGAGAAATCCCATTTAAAGTCACTGTAGACTTTATAAAATATTTGGGAATCTACTTGCCAAAACAAACCCAGAATCTGTATGATCACAACTACAAAACACTTCTCACACAAATAAAAGCAGATCTAAATAGTTGGAAAAATATCAATTGCTCATGGCTGGGTCGAGCTAATATAATAAAAATGACAATTTTACCCAAACTAAATTATATATTTAGTGCCATTCCAATCAATTTACCAAAAAACTACTTTGTAGAGTTAGACAAAATAATAACAAAATTTATTTGGAAAAACAAACGGTCTAGAATATCAAGGCAATTAATGAAAAGAAATGCTAGGGAAGGTGGACTAGCTATGCCAGATCTTAATCTGTATTATACAGCAGCAGTCATCAAAACTGCTTGGTACTGGCAGAGGTGTAGAGTAGTGGATGAATGGAATAGATTAGGTGGAGGAGACCCAGCAGTTAATGAATATAGTAATCTATTGTTCGATAAACCCAAAGACCCCAGTTTTTGGGATAAGAATGCACTATTTGACAAAAAACTGCTGGGAAAACTGGAATACAGTATGGCAGAAACTGGGCATAGACCATTATCTAACACCATATACCAAAATCAAGTCCAAATGGGTGCATGATCTAGGTGTAAAGGATGATACTGTAAGCAATTTGGGAAAGCAAGGAATAGTTTACCTGACAGATCTGTGGAGAGGGGAAGACTTTAGGACCAAACAAGAATTAGCATTATAAAATGCAAAATGGATAATTTTGATTACATTAAATTGAAAAGCTTCTGTACAAACAAAGCCAATGTAACCAAGATCAAGAGGGAGGTAGGAAATTGGGAAAGAATTTTACAACTTGTGTCTCTGATAAAGGACTCATCTCTAAAATTTATAGAGAATTGAGCCAAATCTGTATGAATACAAGTCATTCCCCAATTGATAAGTGGCCAAAGGATATGAACAGGCAGTTTTCAGAGAAAGAAATTAAAGATATCTATAAGCATATGAAGAAATGCTCTAAATCACTATTAATTAGAGAAATGCAAATCAAAACAACTCTGAGATACCACATCCCTCCAGTCACATTGGCTAAGATGACAAAACAAGAAAGTGACAGATGCTGGAGAGGATGTGGACAAATTGGAACACTAATACATTGCTGGTGGAGTTGTGAACTTATCCAACCATTCTGGAGAGCAATCTGGAATTATGCCCAAAGGATTACAAATAATTTCATACCCTTTGACCCAACAATACCACTTCTAGGGTTATATCCCAAAGAGATCGTAGAAGTGGGAGGAAGACCCATATGTACAAAAATATTTTTAGCAGCCCTTTTTGTGGTTGCAAAGAATTGGAAACTAAAGGGGTGCCCATCAACTGGGGAATGGCTAAACAAGTTGTGGTATATGAATGTAATGGAATATTATTGTGCTATAAGAAACGAAGAAGTGACGGATTTCATAATTACCTGGAGAGACTTATACAAACTGATGCTGAGCGAGAAGAGTAGAATCAGAAGAAATTTGTATACAATCACAGACATACCATATCTGTGATGACCAACCATGACAGACTGGACTCTTTTCAGCAGTGCAGTGATATAAGTTAATCCCGAAAGACTCAAGAAAGTGAGAAATGCGCCATCCAGAGATATAACTAGAAAGAACTGAGCCTGAATCCTGATGGAAGCAAACCAAATGATCTTGTTCTTTTCATTGTTTGGTTTTATTTCTTCCTTACCATCTTTCATCCCACCTAGTACAATACGCCTTTGTAATTGGAATAATGTCTAATATGAATGCATTTGCAGATCCTATAGTAGACTATATGCTGTCGAGGGGGGAGGGAAGTAAAGGAAATTTGAAAATCAAGGAACTATGGAATTGAATCTTGTTAACTGAAACTAAACTAATAAATTGTTTTAAAAAAAAAATAAAGATGAGCCACCTAACTGCCCCAAATCTACAAAAGCAAAAATAAACAAAACCAACCCCCCCCCAAAATAGCATGGTAACCCTCCTCCAGAATCCTCCATAGAAAATATTTATAGTTTAAAAACAAAACAAATACACTGGTCATATTTTACAACAGATGATTTTTTAAGAATGAAATTCTGAAGAAACAAGAAGCAGTTCTGATGAGAAAGACAGAGGAAGTGTAGATAGCAATTAAATTTTGAACGTTTCATCAAAACTTTCTGTTGTTACATCACAGTCATTTCCCCTCCCACCTCTAAACCTTCCTTTGTGACAAAGAAAGACAATGAAAAAAAACATCTGATCCAGGGACCTCTTATTGTGCATATTGTGCAATATGTGCATGTTGCCCATGCAATACTTCTTTCCTACTCATTCTCTGTCTCCATGACATGAAGGAGAAGAACATGTTAATATCTGTTCTCCAGGTCCCATATTGTTTGCTCATCTGTTTATTTTGCTCTGCATCAGTTCATGCTAATTTTCCCATATGTATCTGAATTCTTCATGTTTGTCATTTCTTAGTGTACAAAGATACCCGTTATTCCCTACAAAATAGGGTGGTTTTTTCCTGCCATTCATTAATTGTGATGGCATTTGATTGCTTTACTGAAGAAAGTTTTGCTATAGGTTTTTTTTTTTTTGCTATATTTTCCATAGTTGTTTTGCTACTATAGAATTGCTATGAATATTTTGGTATACTTTTAATCTTTATTTCTCTTCAACTTTCTTTGACTTTTGAAGTATTTGTACAGTATTGGGATCACTAGGGGGAAAAGGTATGTCACTTCCTGTACAGGGTGTCTTAAAAGTTTTAATGCAGTTCTAAGCTAATAAAGCTTAAATAATTTAAAGTTTTCTTTCTAGTATGAGTCTGCCAATTTAAACATGTCATGAAAGGGTATTTTTTGACACATTCTTACATGGTTAGTGACATGAATTACTTGGAATTGTTGGTTTACCTAAATGATTTCACTGTATTTAGGGGAAAATATTGGAAGAACAGAAGAAGAGACCACTGAAGGTATTAGGTAAACTAAAAATTATTGGTAGAAAATTATTGATTGACAAATGCCTATTCTGCCAAATCTTTGCCAAGTAGGACACAGCCGAGAGTGAGGGCAAAACCTAAGGAGATAGGAAACAAACACCCATCACTATGCCATTTCTGAAAAATTATTAAAAGCTGGTAAAATACATTTCTGGTATTTGATGACCACAATTGAGATTTATGGGGGGGTGGAGGGTAGGAAACCATGCCATTATTGCAAAAGCCTCTAAATGATGAAAATTTTTGTAAAGAAAAAACAAGCAAAAGGTCAAAAAGCAGTCTAGTCCAGTTATCTGGCACCTCTTGGAGATCACAGGAGCAAGAAATGGGATGTCAGGTCTTTAAAGACTTGGTTTAGCTGCTTTCCACATGCCCTGATGTTGGCTTTTACAAGTATAAACAATTCTTCGTGTTCACAATGACACCCTTCTTTATGGTTTCAAGTCAGGGTTTGGTTTTGTTTTTGTTTTTATTGTTGATAATTTTCTGTTTTACCAGTAGATTTTTGGCCACCAGTTTACTAATGAAGTCAATAAGCAAGCATTTATTCATCAATGCTTCATCCTAGAGCGCAGGGGTTTTGAAAGGGATGACAGTAGAATATAAGCTTCACAGGGTCCATAAATGAATGAATGAATAAATAAGTAAATAAATTCTTTCTCCATACATCATACATATACAGAGTATATACACACAACATATGTTCTATGTAAATATATATATATATATATATATATATATATATATATATATTATTGCATAACTGTTTGCATATTTTCCCCATTAGAATGTGAGCTCCCTGAGTGCAAGGACTGTTTTTGCTGATCTTTGTATCCCCAGTGCTTAGCACCCTGCCTGGCACAGAGTAACCACTTAACAATGCTACTTTATTTGACTTGGCTCCATTGGCCAAGTTCCACAGTAAGAGCACCTGCATCCTAAATGGAAATGTGCCCTCTAAAAACCCAACTAGCTAGCTATGCAAGCATGTTTTCAGAAATTATGTTTACAGCAACATTCTATAACATAATCCTTAATATGTTCAAAATAGACATTATCTGAATATTAAAGATTATACCATTAAAAAATTAGAAGTGACATAGGTCATATGCCTTTCACAACTATAGATAGGGGATGACTCTTTAACCAAACAAGAAATAGAAGACATTATAAAAGATAAAATATATAATGAATTTGAAAAACTTTTACACAGACAAAATTAATTCATCTAGGGGCGGCTAGGTGGCGCAGTAAGTCGAGCATCGGCCCTGGAGTCAGAAGGACCTGAGTTCGGATCCGGCCTCAGACACTTAACACACACAGCAACAACAACAACAACAACAACAAAAACCTAGCCGTGTGACCTTGGGCAAGTTACTTAACCCCAATTGCCCTCCAAAAAAAAATTTAATTCATCTAGAATAATAAGAAAAGCAGTCAATGGGGAAAAAGACTGTAGCAAATATTTCTGGTGAGGAACTGATATGCACAAATATAGAAGAGAAAGCCACTCCCCAGTAAATAAAGGGAATTGAAGGGAATAAACATTGACATAGTACGAATTATGTGCCAGTCATTGTTCTAAGCACTCTTACAAATATTGTCTCATTTGGTGCTCACAACAATCTGAGGAGGTAGGTGCCATTATTATCCCCATTTGAGGAAAATGAGACAAGCATGCTGACTTGCCCAGGTTCACAAAGCTAGTAGGTGTCTGAGGCTGGATTTGAACTCAGGTCTTCCTGGCTCCAGGCCTGGTACTCTGTCCCCTACCACCAGCTGCCTCTAAATAAATGAGTAAAATATTTGAATAAGGAATTTTGAAAGAAAATAGCAAACTACCAGCCATATGGTAAAATGTTTTAAATAATAATGAGAAGTGAATTTTTTTAAAACCTTGAAGTTTCACCTAACACTCAGAAAATTGACAAAGATGACAAGAGATGAGAATAGTTCGTTGTGGAGGGGTCATGAAAAATAGGCATGGTGATCCATTGTGGGTAGAGCTATGGAATGATACAACCATTCTGAAAAGCAGTTTGAAATTATGCAGATCAAGTGACTGAAGTTTTCATAACTCTGGACCAAGAGACTCTAATACTAGGTTTATACTGTAAGAAAGTCAGTGACAAAAAGAAAAGCTCCAAGTGCACTAAAACATTTATAGCAGCACTTTTTGCAAATCACAAAGAACTGAAAACAGTTCAGTGTCCATCCCTGCCTTTATAGGGGTTATACTATAGCAAGGAAATAAAATGCAAACACAAAAATAAAATTCAGAATATCTTATTATAAATACATTTGGGAAGAGGCAGCTAGGTGGTGTAGTGAATAGAGAACTGGCCCTGGAGTCAGGAGTACCTGAGTTCAAATCCAGCCTCAGACACTTGACACACTTACTCAAAGTGTGACCTTGGGCAAGTCACTTAACCCCAATTGCCTAGCCTTCCCCTCTCCAAAATAAATAAATAAAATGCATTTGGGAACAGATTAATGGAATAGTTAACTTAACAAGGAGATGTACCCAGGAACCTCATGATATTGAGGCAGCAAGGGCTACACATACTGCTGCTTCAGAGATTGGCAATTCTAACCCCACTTTACATCTTTCCTTGAAATCACTAAGTGAGGGAAAATCATAGAATAGCCCACAAAAATCTTTAATGCCAGCACAGTGTGCCTTTGTCCACTGTACTATGAAAACAGCTTTTAGTCCTTCAAAACTGGTGAGTTTTAAACAAGCCTTATGTGAAAAGCATTGTCAGCGGGACAAAAAAAAAGGAAAAGGATTTCCCCCTTTTGTTACGTGAAGCTGCTATAAAAGTAGAGTGTTGTTGGAGGAATAAATTCTTGCAGAATTAACTAAATGAAATTATAAGCTATCCCATTATAAGAATTCTTAATCTTTTGCTATTTTATGCATTTTTGAAAGCAACTGTAGAACTGTTTCCTAAAATTGGTTTCATTCTGTGGAGTTCTGAGGAAATTCCTAGTAAAAGTACACTGTATATAGAACTGCTAAGTTGATTAAAATAGAGAGGATATGATAGATATAGCAAACCAGTGTTTGAATGGGTAAATGTTTGGCCTCCTTAACATTTTTTCATTTGCCCTTTAATAGATTGTACTGTACTGTAAACGTCATAATGGGAATGGAAAGTTACTTAGTAACAACTCTTTTATATCCTTGATCTTATCAGCTAGTTCAGGAGAAGGGTTTGGCTAATAAGTAATAAAGTAATACATGCATGTTTCTCTATGTATATTAAATCCATGTATCTCATGCAGAAAACTATATATAGTGGAGTTACATAGCTTTGTTAGCTGTAACTGCTCTAAAGGTTATAATCTAAAGGCCTGTATATGTTAGAATGTTCTCTAGGATTAGAAGGCAATTACAGATGTTATTGTTCACAGGTACACACACACACACACACACACACACACACACACAGGAAGAGAATCAACAAACATTTATTAAGTGCCAGATACTGTGCTAAACATTGTTTTATGCCTTAAGCAGTTTAGAAAGTTAGAATTTATTTTGAATGGTATTAACACTTAAGCAGTCATTACTTATTTTCTGTCTAACAGAAGAATAGTGAGAATGGTCATGCCTGTAATTAGAAATGTCTTATTTTCAGTTTTGGTTTCGTTTTTGTCCTCTTTGGATTTAAAATATAGAATAATGCTTATTCTCTTTGTTCCTTTCTGTGCTTTTGTCTCCTTTCCTCACTCCCCCGTATTGAAAAAACAACAGATCAGAGATGAATGGGGCAATCAGATCTGGATCTGTCCTGGGTGTAACAAGCCAGACGATGGCAGTCCAATGATTGGTTGTGACGACTGTGATGACTGGTACCATTGGTAAGTTCTTCAGAATTTTACTCTTCACATTTTTTAAGAGAAAAAGAAAACTAATTATATCATCCCCTTCACATTGAAGAAATGTTGCCTGCCAATGATTACTTCAGTGGCATTATGAAATAGTGACTCTAGAGTCACTCTCATAGTCTAGAAGGCATGGGTTCCTGAGCCACCTTTGGCACATAGTACATGGTGCTGGATGTGTGGTTTAATCGTTCAGTACCCAGGCAACTCTTTAAGAAGAGAACATGGGTTCTCAAGGGGTTGAGGAGCAGCAGGAAGTAGAGAGAGCATTTGGAACTCAGAATTTTAAAAGTGAATGTTAAAATTTCTTTTTATATATATATTTTTAAAAAAGAATACAAGTTATATAGTAGGTGCTGATCTACACTGGATAGAGAATTTTCTCATCAGACATGCCCATCACCATTGAAACACAACAGTAACAAATATTATCATCCTCTCACAAAAAAAAAAAAACTGCCAAAAATGATTACCATAATACCATACTAAAAAAAAAAAGTGTCTGTAGATCCCCTCATAGACACAGGACTTAGCAGGCCTAGATTTGTTCCCATCTTCCCTACCAAGTCATATAAAAACCTGAACATCAGGATCGCCAGCTATAACATCAAGGTGAGACTTACTTTCAAATAGTATCATATATGGAGAGCTCTTCAAAAAGCTTAAAGCTACATAGAAATTACAGTTGCTAATATTATATCATAGTACCTCCTGGAGCTTAGTAATTGAAGGGTCTACAGAAGCACACAGTCTTACTGAAGCACAGAAAGCTCAGAGGTTCATAGATGTAGAGCTAGAAGGGAGTGCAGAGGCCTTCTTGTCTAGCACCTCATTTTATAGATTAAAACATTGAGGCCCCCAGGGGGTGGGGGGTGGGAAAGGGGATAGTATGACCTCCTAAAGGTCACACTAAAAGGAAGTGTCAGAAATGGGACTTTGGATTGTTACAAATATTCTGTTTACCAAAGCTGTTTTTAAAGGAGTAAATATATAGTTTTTTTCTCTATATTTCTTTTCCAAATACTCCTCCCAGTCCCAACCCCCCCCCCCGAAGAATAATTTTTTTCTCAGAAACTTTGTACAATAGAAGCTAAAATTTAATGAGAGTGGTTGAAAAAAATTTAATTTTTAAAACAATTAGATGTTTGAGTGACTTTATTTGCTTTAAAAAAAAAAGACTTTAACCACTATTTCACTGTTCACGTCTTTTGATGTTACCAAGACTACTAAAGAGGAACTTGTATGAGTCCCACCATCCAGAGTTCAGCTTGGTACAATTTACTGAAAAAATCCTCACATTTTAAATGTTTTTACAAAAAAGGGTAGAGAGAATTACTGGGATAAATACTTGTTATTGTTGTGCTTCATAGGAAAACTATCTCCTGACAATTGTAGTCTTTTACTAAATGATAATTAAATATCTTGTGACTAATTTAATAGATGCTATACATTACCAAAATTTTGGTGCTAATATAATTTCAAATCCTCCTAAAATAAATCTCAATTTCCTTGAAGGGGATATAGTTAAAGGTCTTTAAACAAATATAGGATGAGACCTTGAAGCATTTGTATTCTAAAATATATGCAAATGTTAGTGTAGCATCTCAAAAATCTGTAAGTTAAAAAAAAAAAGATAATTTGTTAGGAAAAAACATTTGGGGTCAGCTATTTTCTTTGTATACTAAGAAGTTCTTTCAAAACAACTGAAATTTGATTATTGATAGTTTGTCAGAAGGAATAAAAATATTCTTGGCTATAAAATTCTATGTAAACAACTATTTGACTTAAAAAATTTTTATACTTTGTGTTACAAGCTAGAAAGAAATCAATCTGAATAATGCAGAAAAGAAAATTTAACTTAGTAGCAAATTGTTTAACTGAGATTTTGTGGGTTGTCTGTAAAAATTTGTAGGCCCTGTGTTGGAATAATGGCCGCCCCCCCAGAAGAAATGCAGTGGTTCTGCCCCATGTGTGCCAACAAAAAGAAGGACAAAAAGCATAAGAAGAGGAAGCACCGGGCACACTGAAGTGCCCAGGGTGCTGAGTGTCACGCTTGGGCTTCTTCTCTGACGTCTCAGGAGGGAGATTTTGGTGCAGTTCTTCCATCTGAGCCGCCTTTACTTTCGAGAGATTAGGAATCTTGAATGATTCAGTAACAAGAAGAAACGGTCCACCTTGAGCTGTTATCTTCTGAATGAGTTTGGCCCCCATGGGATACATTTTTTGTATGATCGAAAGTTTTCATCTCCCTGAAGATAAACTCAGATGGAGTGGCACGAGGGCTAATTGAGTTGATGATCCATTTTCCACTCTTACATTTATGCAGTAGCAGTGACAAGTATTGTAAATAAAAAATCATCTTTCTTCCCCTTTGATTTTCTTTCTCTCCAGAGCCTTTTCATTAAGGGGTTAGATGAGAGGATAATGTGTAAATGGCTTTGACTGTAATTTAAGGAGTGATTTCATTAGTCTGAATATAGTTTTCTGCTTTTTTCTCCGCATAGTCAAATAATCGTAATAACATGAAAGAAAATTCCAGTTGGGATGCTGGTAAATATTTTTGTGATAAGAATATATGATTTCCCCACCACCACCACAATTTTTAGTACTTACATGTAAACATGTTCGTGCTTTTTGTGAAATATCTTATTTTTTTAAAGAAAGGTTTCTATTGTGACCAGTTTTCTTTTGTGCAGATTGTTTTATGTTAATTGTAATATATTTTATATTTTTGGTTGTTTCATAATTTTGTTGATCTTTAAGCTGCTGGTGTCTTTTCTCATTGCTTGTACATTTCATCAATTTGTATAAAAATACTTCAAATTAAAAGATTTCCCTTAATGTAAATATTGAATATTTATGAAGTACTTATTTTTAAATTTTTTATCGTGTTTAATTCTAGCAGTCTTTGAAATCCACTGTGATTTTAGCCATGTCTCTAATTACTGTTTTCCATGAACCCAGAAGGGGAAAGAACTATTTTTCAAAAGAAGTTAGGTTAAGAAGTAACTGAGCAGCCACCCAATAGGAAAAAGGAAAGTGAAGGAAAAAGGGCCCTAACAGTTGGAAGAATAGCAAGAAGATCTAAATCTCTAGCAAATGCTTTAAAATCATTTTGTCAACTTTTGTTTCGATCCAATGTTTTTGCTTAATTTTATTAAAAAGGACACAGATTCATTAAAGGTCAGAAAACTGACACTGTAGCAGTTTGTGTTTATAATGTTTGTTTCTGCACACCTGTTTTATAATTTGAGACTAAAATAAAGTACTATTAATATTTTTAAAGAAGAAAATCAAATTGCAGGATGTCACAAAACTTTATTATAACATTGATTATGGATTTGAGTATCTTGGCAGTAAAGCAAATAATTTATCCTAATGTAGAGCATTGAACTTAATTTGAACGACATTTATGTTTCCAGGACTTTGGAATAAAGCCGGGCTTTGTTACTTAATTTTGAAATAATTCTTGGGCTATGAAGTGATAAATATCTTGAATTCTAGTATACGGGATTTCAACCTGTTACACAAATATAACAAATCTCTTAAAGGTCACGTTAATTGATATTAGAGTATGAATTTATTTTATTTTAAAAATATATAGTCTGCATAGGGAAATAAGGGTTTTCTCTCATGCTTGTTAAGTTGCAAATCAGTGGAGGTAGAGTTGGCTAACTTAGAATATAATATTGCATTTCCCTCTTTGTTTAATGCTACCCCTAAAGATTGTTCCGCCCCTGCAAACACCCAACTAATCTTATTCACTGAGAATGTGTTTTGTTTTGTTTTGTATTAATTTGGGATCATTCTATGTTTTATTACTTCTTTTTGTAACATTTTCACACACATGCAAATCTACTTACTAGGCCTTTTTTCTGGTATGTGTTGGGGAGGGAGGTCAAATAAAGATTGTTGGCTGTTTCATAGTTTGCTTTTCTATTTCCTTTAGGAGTTTGTTCCCTGAGACATGGGTAGTGGACCCAAAGTTGCCATATTTAAGGGAGCAGGTCATGCTAGTGAAATAAGAAAAGAAATATCTATATAAATTTTTTTTTTGCCAATCATACTGAGAAACTTCAGTCCATACTACATTACTACATTTAAGGAATTTCAATCAGTTTGTTGTCCCTTGCTATTTCATGGTTGCTTTCCTAAATCCAGTTCATGATTTTATAAATGGTCTTTGCAGTAATAAAACCAAAGAATCATTTTCAGGGGGCTGGATAGCTCAAGGGATTAGTAATGGAATACGGAGCCTTTCACCTCTAGGTCACTGAGTTGAATCCAGCCCAGGTCACTAGAGACCAAAAGCCGTTACCATCCTATGCAGTGCAGTGGCCTGTGTGAAATGAGCTCAGTCTCAGTCTCTACTGGACAACTGTCCATATCACTAACCAGGGAGAGTTCTGGAAAATTCGAGGAAAATTGGGTATAAGAAAATGAAACACTACTTCTATAAGGCTAAGTTGGAAAAATTGGGCATCTCTAGGTTTTTTAACACTGCTAAAAAAAAGTAATATAGAAACTATAAAGCATGCTACAAACAAGGTATGTGTTAATTTACCTTATTTAGTGAACAGCAGAACAAGAAAAGGAAAGCTTATGTTACATTTAAAAAAAATCAGATGTACTAATTGGGGGAAATTTTACTGAGTTCAGAACAGAAAACTCTGTAAAGCAAAGGAATATTGTTGGCTTTTGAAGAAAAGTGGGAGTAGAGAGCAGTTGGGGGAACCACAGCAATTGAAATCCCAATGAAAATGTTTGGTCTAGGCAATTGCTTATGTAATGATAGATGTTTCTGTAGGGGTTGAAAAGAAAATAGCCCTCTCCACCCCTGTCCCATCCTGTTGCCCCTCCCCCCCTCCACAGGTGATTAATAGTTTTCCAGGTATAGCAAAAAATATCATAAACTATAAACTGTTTCAGTGACTTCTACACTCAGGAAATCAGGTGACCTTAGTAACAAGACCTTAAGGAGAAGTCAGTATGGCGGGGGGAGGGAGGAATGGAAGGGGGGATGTCCTGGCTAGTGATCTTATTGGAAGGGATTTAAGGAACTCAGAGAGATGCCCTCACTTAGAGGTAACTGAGAAGCTCTCTTAGTGAGATAATCTGCCTTCAGAACCATGTGTAGCTCACAAAGCATAATTTCTATGGTTGACAAGGTGTTTCTCTTATGAAGGTGTCTGCAGTTAAGTACAGCGAGGATCTTTATCCTCTAAATGATTTGTGATTCCAGATGTCCTAAAAAAAAAAAAAATCAGGGTATCCGAGTATTCTGACTTTGTCTGGCTTTTTCAGAGATAAAATATAGTGCATTACTCCACTGTATCACCTAAACCGCCTTTGTTCTCCTTTCAATAGGACGATTAAACAAAGACCTACTAACCAAATTAAAGTATAAAATGAACACTGAGATATGGAAACCTTGCCAGCAAGAATGC
This sequence comes from Gymnobelideus leadbeateri, assembly GCA_011680675.1. Classification (NCBI taxonomy): domain Eukaryota; kingdom Metazoa; phylum Chordata; class Mammalia; order Diprotodontia; family Petauridae; genus Gymnobelideus; species Gymnobelideus leadbeateri. Next base: position 13,302 of record WOXC01002257.1, read on the forward strand.
TAATGAATGAAGTTCACTAAAGGTACGCTGGCTAAGTTTTCAATACAAATAGTTTTATGGCCAATCTCTTTAGATCATAGCAATTTTCTTTAGAAGTTTAAGTCTAAAAGTAGATGAGTTTCCTTGCCTGTAGAATGAATTAGATAATGTTCTAAATAAAGTCTCTCTCCACAATTGTATCAGGCATTCTGTTAGGAAACTATCTATTTCATTGGGAATCTTGGACCAGTTGTAACCTAAAAAGCATAAAGCAACTATTAATCCATGTGTGTAGTCCAATAGAAAGCGTTGTAACAGGAGAGTTAGAAGAACAGCCGAACAGTTTGTTCCCAATTTGATTTAAGTATACGCGTTCAATTTAAATAGGAAGTATTTTGAGCAACTTTTAGACTCTTTTCACTATGAACAACCCAGATATTGTAATCTAGTCTTTGGGACATGGTTTTTTGACAAAGTTTCATGATGACCTTCTGATCTCTGAGAGTTCCTGGACATTAATATTTCTCAGTAATTTGCCTTATAAATCCCAGTGTCATGAATCTTCTTAAGATGAATATATGAAGAATATTTTAGTCAGTGTCTATGTTTCACGTACTTTTTCCTTCTTTGACTTTTTTTTAAAAGCAATTGGGGTTAAGTAAATTACTCAAGGTTACACGGCCAGTCATTATTTGTGTGTGGGTGCTCATTTTCAGAGGCCGGACCCAATCTCGGGTCATCCCAACTCTGAGGCCGGCACTCTTACTCACTGCACCACCTAGCTGCCCCCCTTCTTTGACTTTAAAACCATATTGCAGTGGTTTTGCTGTGACTTTGTGACTAGAAATGCTTGTTTATAATAATACTGAATCATGCACTAGATTGAACAGTATTTCATTAACCCGTGATAGTCACCTTATGAACATGTAAATTATTAAGGATAGTTACTACAGGCTACTCAATAGTTAAAATAGTTTGGTTTCATCAAAAGCATAATTGTAGAAATTGCCTCAGTGATAATTTACTGCTATAACCTGGAATCTTAGTCTTTTAAAAGATGTTTTATTAGTTAAAAAAAAAGTTTCTAGTGGGAAGATCTTGAGAGCTAAAGAAATGTCACTGATAAGATTATTGTCATTAGTAAGTTAACTATTGTAAAGACAGATGGTTTAAGGGAAATAACTTTCAGCTAATTATATACGAGATACTTTGAGTGACATTCCCTTGGTAACAGGTTCTAGGACTTACCCTGTAAATTGTAGGTATAACTGAGATTGATGATGATAATACTGTCAGAGTAATATACTTTTTGAGTTTAGAACTTTTTTTTTAGTCAGCTAAAAACCTGCCACTTAGTAAAGGTACTGACAGTTTATATTGACCAGATATACCCTGATGCTTCAGTATATTCTGAAAGTGATTATGGGTTCTTAAAGGTCATTCCAGTGCGGGCACAATCTCTATTATGTCTTACAAGACTGGCCTGGCTTTGGTGTAACAGAAATAGGACAGTTCTTAGAGTTAGAAGGCAAGGTTCTGGACTTTCCAGTTGTGCAATCCTAAATAAGTCACCAAACCTCTCTGAGTTTCAGTTTTCTTATCTGCAAAATTAGGACACCCTTGGATTAGGATTAGGACACAGGATTGTTATGGGGAAAATGTTTTGTAAACCTTTTGTAAACCTTTAAGTGCTACATAAATGTGAGATGGTGGTGATGATGATGATTATATAAATTTGAGTAAGAAGCAACCCACCTAAAGCACATTCCATGGGATTAGTTACTAGGTATTGGATTTTTTAGCCATAGTGGCTCACATATAACATGAAAGAGTTGTTATTTGCATAAATGAAAAAATGCCCGCACTGGTGAAATCACAGCTTTTATAACTGATTTCACAGATCATTGGCTGGGCCTATACTACAAATTGATAAGGATGGGTTCATACATTGACATTCTTCCTAAGTTTCTTGCTCATCTGTTATATTGTTCATATATTTATGTGATCTTAAGGATTCCATTATTTTGTTCAATTCAACCCTACACAAGTTCTTTTGATAGGTCAGGAAATAGTGTTTCTATGACTTTTATAGTTTAATAGACCCTAGATTCTGAATGTCAATACCCAGCCAAAACATTTAAGCACACTGCAGTGACATTAAGAAGCTGGTCCTATAATCAAGCCTTTAACAGTTGTCCAAAAAGTAACTGGTGTTTACTATCATTTATATTATCACCTTTTCCCATAGGGTCTCATTAGAATAAAAATTTTCTGTTCTCCCTTCTTTTCCTTCAGTGTATAGCATATCTAAGTGCTACCTAAAGTTTATTAGAAGAGTAGAGAAGAAACACAATCTAAACAGAAACCTCCAAGAGCTGCAGTGAGAGCTACAGACAGTCCCCCAAGTTCAGCAGTAGCACTCTTCATGAACAATCCAAACTATCAATAAATGGTGTCAGAGCTCAGGCTGTTCCTAGGAGAGCCCTTTGCTGTGGGGATGAGTTGACTTACTGCTACAGAGCATCCCCTAGTGGAAATTCAAGAATCCTAAAGTTGACAGTAACCACAGAGAATCAGAGAATGTTCCAGCTAAAAGGGACCTTTCAGGGGAGGAAGGGGCAGCTAATACAGTGGATAGAGAGCTGGGCCTGGATTCAGGAAGACTCTTCTTGACTTCAAATCTGGCCTCACACACCAGCTCTGTGACCATGAACAAGTCACTTAACCCTGTTTATATCCGTTTCCTCATCTGTAAAATGAGTTGGAGGAGGAACCGGTGAACCACTCCAGTATCTTAGTCAAGACTCCTAAAAGGGATCATAAAGAGTTGGAAATGACTGAAAAGTGACTAAACAGCAAGTGAGAAAGCAAAGTTCATCAAAGTGAAGTATCTTGTTCATGGTTATGTAGCATCAATGCCAGAGCTCAAACTCAGGTCTTCTGAGTTGGGTTTTGGGTTTTGGTTTTTGGTTTGGGTTTGTTTGTTTTTTTTAATCATTATAGCTTGTCTTTCCCAATCTCATCAATGTAGTTAGTGACTTACATTTGCATATCCTTTCCCATTGGGATGTGATAGCAACTTCCACATTTCTGTGGAAGTAAAATGTAAGAGATTTTGTAACAATTCTAGCTCTGGTGCTGCCACTGACTAGCTATGTGACATTGGACAAGTCACTTTACCTTGTAGTCTAAAATTAACTTATATGTAAAATGAGGTCAAACTAGACTAGGATCACAAAGATTCCTTCCAATTCTAACTCTTACAAAGTTAGGAAAAGGAAGAGGGAAACTCTTTAATCACAAATGATACATAGTAACAATTGGAAAGATGTTGTTTACTTTCTTGCAATAAAATGGCAGCAGCCTATATATACATGCCTAAAGAGTGTGTGTATGTATAGAAATAAACCAAAACAAGATAGTTACTTTTTGAAATATCTTTTCTACATTGTATTCCTCGTGTATCATTCTATATGTTACTATCAATTGATCAATAAACATTTATTAAGCACCTCCTATCACTATGCTAAGCCCTCAAAATGCAAATACCAAAGTGATACAATCCTTAACCTCAAGGAGTTTATATTCTGCTAAAGGGAATTTGTTACAGTCATGGAGAAATACAGTTTGGTGGAAACACTAACAACTAGAATTCAACTGTTGCTGGGTGGGGTTTTTTAGGGGGGAAGGGGGGGAAGAGGACTTTGCACACAAATTCATCACTACTTAGCTCTTAAACCAGTTCAGCAAAAATAAACATTAGTATGCTCACAGATTACAGGTTGCAGAAATCTGCTTGGGTGTTTCAAATTACCAGTTTAGTAATCCAAAATGTTAGTTCCCCACTAGTGTTTCTTTCGATTAGTAATCACAGGCCATGTTCTAATTTAATGCAATCATCTTTTATGGGGGAAGAACCCAGGAGCATTTATGCTGTAGGAAGTTATTTACTTTTCCTTCCCAATAGTATAATAGAACTGTATTAACAGTTGCCACTGTTTTTTTTTTTTTTAAGCAATTGGGGTTAAGTAACTTGCTCAAGGTTACACAGCCAGTCATTATTTATGTGTGGGTGCTCATTTTCTGAGGCCGGGACCCATCCCGGGTCATCCCAACTCCGGGGCCGGCGCTCCCGGCGCTCTTACTCACTGTGCCACCTAGAGTTGCCACTGCTTTTCAAAAGTAATCTTTGAGCTTCAAATGAACGTTCAAATGAAAATTAAACACTGTGTAGTTTATACAAACTGTTCCCCACACCTTCATGTTTGTATTTATATAATCACATACAATCTGTACATTTTTGTAATTTACAGAACACAAAAACAACACTAAATAATGCTATATACTTCACAAGAAAATATGACTGAAAGATTACGATCTTTTTTTTTTTGCATTAAGTTTATAAATGTTATCCAGTAAGTCTCACAGACCAGGAGAGAGATAAAAAGCATTGAAACAATTGGAAGACATCCTTCCTTTCCCTACCTTCCCTGTCTTCCCTCCCTCTTCATCATCTGCTTAGGTATGATGACAGCCTATGTCATTAAAATAAACAAACCCGAACACAAAGGTTTCCTTTTCTTAGCTGCCACTGGCTGATATTTTTTCATTACAAGAGAAGCTGGTCCTTCATATTAAATGGAGAAATGTCATAAATTATATGTATGTACAATATGTGTGAAGCCTCAGGAAACAGTTCATGTAAAGAGTGTGGAAGGTTTTAAAAGCATACCTAGTATTTCGATGACTTGACTTTTCTTTAATCTAATTTTCTGACATCTGCTATCTAAGATATATATATGTGTGTGTGTATTTATATCATTCATATGTATGTGTATATATGTATGTGTGTCTGTGTATATATCTCAGTTGATATTGAGAGGCAGCATGAACAGAAGGTTGAGAATTCACCTAAGGATCCAGAAGACTTAGTTTTAAAATCAGCCTTGGCCTGTTTGTGTACCCCTGGGCAAGTCATTTAATTCTTGATTCCCTAAGCAATTCTCTAAAACTCAAGTTGCAAAACAATAGCTGATGGCTCTTGGGAAAGAGAATTTCTTCACCAGGAGTTCCTCAAACAAATGAAGTCCCAGATACAGAAGAAGAAGAAATAAAAGAAAGACAGACTGATTCATCTACTGTGTAGCAAATCCAACCTATTTTGTCTCGGTGATGGGCACTAAATCAATCAACAGGCATTTATACAGTGGCTACTTAGGCACGAGTCTGTGCTAGACGCTGAGATGCAAAGACAAAAGTGAAAGGTTTTGCCCATGGATTTTTATCTAGTTGGGAGAAACAACATGTACATATAGACATAGATATGAGACAGTTGGGAGGGAGGAAAGGCAGGCACTAGCAGCCGGGGTGGTATAGATCAGGAAAAGTTTCATGTTAGACATTGACAATTTGAGCTAATCTTTGAAGGAAACTAGAAATTCTAAGAGAGGAGGAGTCGGGGAAATGAAGTAGAGGGTAAAAGGGGACAGTATGTTTCATCTTGTGTATGAAGAAAAGTAAAGTGCAAATAAGTTTGAAATGGTTGGTTGAGACGAGGTTGTGAAGGGCTTTAAATGCCAAACAGGAGTTTATATTGATCCTAGGGATAATAGAGCAGCACTGAAACTTATTGAGTAAGGATGTGATGTGGTTAGATCTGTGCTTTAAGAAAATAACTCATTTGAGACAATAAAATAAAGAAAGAAAATAACTAATTTGGGAGTTGTAAGGAGTAGGGAGAGTCAGGAAGCCTGACTAGAAGTCTACTCACTAGTCCAAGTGAGAAGTGATGAATAATACTAACATGAAAGTAAACATATGAAATTCCCCAAATCTTTACTATCTAATCTAATAGAAACCACATAATGATTTTAAGTAATCGAACTCTCTTTATGCAATCTATCAGAAGCCCATAAATGAACTATTCAACAATCAGTGTTCAAATGTCTCTTAAGGCATTTAAATGCCAACAGATATCAGGAGTTTATCCCATTACTAGAATAAACCCCTCCTGTTATTAAGAAGTACTTGTGCTCTCTTAAGTCTAGGGGAAATCTCTGGTTGAATCAATTGGGCTGAGAACTTTTGGTTCCAAGGAGTCCATGTAACCAAATTTGATTAATTCAGTACTAAGCTACCATTTGTAAGAATGGAAATGTTTTCTCTTAGAACCAAAAAGAAGAACTGAAATAATACAGTAGCTCCTTATTTTTGTCTTATCTTAAAAAAAAAAACCCAAAACATCTCTCTATTAAAACATTTAACCTATGACTTTTGAAAGTAATAATTTTTCTACATTAATATTGTATTCCTTTTCATTTTTAAAAATTGACTCAAATATCATTTCACCTAGGACCTCCATTACTGTTGGCAAATCTGGTTAGCTTCACAGGCCCAATATCACTTCTTCCATCGAAATTGATTAGTCTGGAGGTTAGGAAAGACTGTATGATCAGGTCAAATCCTTCTCCAGTCTTGCCTTTCAGCTTGATAAAAATTCAAATGATGTTTTCAGTAAAAATGACTGCTTTATTTTAAAAGATTGCATTCAAGATAACACTGTAATGAAAGTTTTTTTTTTTTAACAGCATAAGAGGTTAGTCTCTAACAGAGTTTAGGAAGCTGCCTTTGGTGAGTTAATCTGTAGTCTTTAATTTGCATAGGTTTGGGACATAGTACCACTTGTAGTTTTATAATTTCATATGCTCTTATCCCCATATATTTAGAATAATGAAGTGTCCAGAATTGATTTGCACATACCCATTCACATATACAATCAACAGGCAAATACATTTTAAAATAGTATAGTCATCACCTATTGGTCTTTGAAAAGCAAATTCACATTTAACAACAATTCTAATCATCTTGAAATTGACTTAACAACTACTACCTTGGAGTAGAAGGGGGGAGATCAGAGAGAGACTAAGTAGATGAGAGAAGAGGGTGAAAAATGTGTCTGGATGTTAAATGATTCCCTTGACAGCCACATATGCTTTATTGGAATATTGGAAGACACAGTTGTTGTTGTTGTTGTTTTTTCCTGCTTTCCATCTACTAGTCAATTTTTATTGATTTATCAAGGTGTTTGTCAGACTTTTGTGAAGGCTCCAAAATTTAGGTTTACTTGGGTGTTATGATTAGGGTAAAGTATACCCTCTCAAAAAAAAAACGGAAAAAGTTAGATTGTTTCAGAGGTTTGGCTGATGATTTACAAAATTTATAGACCAATCATTGCTGGCATAATATGCCCTGTTTTTTAAGATTTTAAAAATATGATCACACTCCAAAGTGATTCGATTCCTTTTCATAGTGAAAATTGTGATTCATTCTTGCTCTTTGTAGTGAAAGTTCTGGGCTCCACTATTATTTATCATGGTTAGTGGTTGCCATCAGTCAAGAAAAGTTAACAAAGACCTATTGGGTTTATCTATAGGCAGCTAAACAAGCATATCTTGCTCTTCTGTTATCTTCTTGTTAACAAAGCATTATCAGGATGTTCTAAATATCAGCATTTACTACTCAGGGCCCTTTATCTAGGGTGATATATAGAAAGTCCATCAATTAGTGTTAAGGGTTTTTAGATACCTGCCATATATTCATTCATGGGAATGTTCTTTCTCTTTCAAGTTACAAATCCATTTCAATTTTTTTTTTTTAAGAAACATCACTGCATATCTAGATTTAGTTCATTTTTACACCAGAAGAATATACTGAAGTATATTCTGGACAAGTAAAGCTTTGACTTTGAGTAAAACTATTCTTTGTTTTGTTGGGTTGTTTTCTTTGGGGAAAAGGAGGTTGGGAAAGGGAAAGGGAATGCTAATTCCCTACCAAACCATATAAAATTAAGATCTCATACAGAAACACTAAAATTCAGGCTTCTGTGGTTTCAAGGAATTTTCAAAGTAGCTGCTCTCATGCCTAATCAAATGCCTAAACAGAACATTGGTGCAATGGTGTCTTTCAATTAAGCACTTGTCAGTTAACAGTATTATCTACCCACTTTGTGGGTAGAAACTAAGGCAAACACATTGGTGAGAGTCATAAGTCAAATAAGATTTAGAATCCAGAGTTTCCTCCATTGCTCGCTCCATTTCTTTCCTTCCTTCTAGGATATCTCAGTAGTAGATACTGTAATATAAGGTATTAAGGTCTGTGTGATTTGTCTTATCACCCCCACCCCATTTGGGAACTCCATAAGGTGATTGATTTGGAAGCAGAATAATATACTTACATCTAGAAGCAGAGATGTCCTGTAGCCAGCTTGTGCCAAGTTGATTGTTAAATGTTCAAAGTGAGCCTTTATACCCCTGAAGTCAGCAAAAACTACAGATCAGAGCTCAATTTATTCTTTTGTTGATTGTCTCTCAATGCAAGTGACACAGAAAATGTTTACAATATAGATTAAACTTAAAAGAGTGTCCTATGTACATTTTTCCCCTCAGAGATCTGGTTGTTAAATATTTACCAACACAACCCTAACTGAAAAGGAGCTCTGGTATACATCCTATGGTCTCTGAATGTCTAATATTTCAGAGCTTAAAATGACCCAAACTAGAAAGTATCCAAGTCTACAAAGTGCTATAGGATGACCCAAATACTTCCAGAGTTAGAAAAGCCATTTGATAATGATGATGATGATGATAGCTATTATTTAATACCTACTATGTTCCAGGTATTGTGCTAACTACATTTTACAAATAAAATCTAATCTGATCCTCCCAACAACCCTGGGAGGTAGATGCTATTATTATCCCCATTTTACAGATGGAGGAAACCGAGGTTAAATGACTTGCCCAGGATCACAAAGTGAATAAGCAACTGAGACTCGTTTTGAACTCAGTTCTTCTGGACTCTAACCCCAGCATTGTATCCACTAAGCTGCTAGATGCCCCATTTATCACTCTAAGTCCCTAAAGGGGGGAAGAGAAAAGAACATTAGCTATGTAATCAAGCAGGCTCTGGATTGGCATTTCAAGAACTCTGCTTCCATCCATATGGGTTTGGGTGGATCACTTTATCTGTCTGGGCCTCAATTGCCTCTTTTGTAAAGGCTTGGACTAGGTGATCCCTGAGGTGCCTTCCAGGTCTAAATTTTTGATCCTGTGTCAGAATCTTTCCCCGACGCTTCCTTTACTGAATTCTTCCTCTATTTTACCACAACCATTCACCTGTCAGCCCCCCTTATTCCAAATAAGACTCTAATACGCTCCCAAGCTGAATATGCTTTTAAGTTTCCCAGCTTCTGAAGACTCTAAGGCTTCCCTATTCTGCCTTATAAAATGACTAGTCTTCATAGCCAAAGACTTCCCCTTTTCGCAGATTCCCTAAACTCTCTAGAGAAGATCAGGACCTCAATAGAACTCTGGTCTTTCTCTTCTTGCTTTTTATAGAATTTTCCATAGCATATCCTTGCATTTACTGAAGGAAAATCTCCCTGGGTGCTTTGGTAAAAGGATCAGTCAGGGGGTGGCTAGGTGGCGCAGTGAGTAGAGCGCTGGCCCTGGAGTCAGAAGGACCTGAGTTTGGATCTGGCCTCAGACAGTTAACACACACAAACAAAAACCTAGCCATGTGACCTTGGGCAAGTTACTTAACCCCAATAGCCCTCCAAAAAGAAAAAAAAAGATCAGTCAGGAAAAAGGTTTAGGGGTTATACCTTGAGTGCAGAGAAGTAATATAGTCTATACCTGCTACCTATTTCTGAGAGTCTGTCCATCTATAATAACTACTCTGAAAAAATGAAAACACTATAACTTATTCCTTCTGTTTCCCTGAACAATGCCAGTGTGTCCCCCTAATTTGGGTAACGTCAATCTCCCTTCTATAAAAAATAAAAACAAAACACATTTGAAAGAATAACCACAACAATTGAAAGTAAATGCTGAAGAATTACAAAGAACAACGTGGTCCCAAAGAAGAGATGTGAGAAGTTCCCCATGCCCACCACCTCTCACACTCCTTTGCAAAGGTGGGAAATCTATAAATGTGGAACATGGCACATTTTTTTTTTTTTTTGCTTTTTGGAGGGCAGTTGGGGTTAAGTAATTTGCCCAAGGTCACACGGCTAGGTTTTTTTGTTTGTGTGTGCGTTAAGTGTCTGAGGCCGGATGTGAACTCAGGTCCTTCTGACTCCAGGGCCAGCACTCTACTCACTGCGACACCTAGCCACCCCCCAATGACACATATTTATAAATGTATTGATTGGTTTTGCTGATTCTTCTCTTCCTTTTTTTTTCTTTTAAAAATATTCTTTGTTATATGGGGTGGCTTGGGGGGAGGGATACTGGGAGAAATTTAGATGAGCCAAAAAAAAACCCCAAGATGTTGATAAAAACTAATTTAAAAATTTTATGAATCCACATTTAGCTATTCCTTCCTCTGTACTTTGACACCTGCCAACACTCATTGCCTCCCTCCATTTATTTTTCTCTGATACTTGCTCTCCATTTCCTGTGCTTTGAAAACCAGAAGGCACACAACTTCTGGGGCCACTGTGCATGAATCTCTCGAGCCAGGCTTCTGATAGGTTCACTCTAGCAGTATCACAAAGTGAGAAGAGTCTAGTAATTAGAGTCAGAAGATCCATACTCAAGTCCCCATTCTTTACATCACTACTGTGACCATGGGAAAATCATCCCTTCTGAGACTTAGTTTTATTTGTCTGTAAAATAAACACAGTAACACTTGCACCATCTACCTCAGAGTCATTGTGGGAAAAATAAAGTCTTATACAATGAAATGGCTGTGTTCTATGTCAGTACTAGCTGCCTATTATTCTTTTTGCCCTTGGCCCCCTCCCATCCACTTCCTTTTATCAAGGGAAAAACTGTCTGTAGTTTACTAGGTACCCAAAAAATATTTAATCATTCTTTTCCTCTTCTCTCCTTCTTTCTTTTTTCTCCTTTTCCTAGTACTCCAGTCTTATCCCAGGTTGCACAGAGCCTAGGAAAAGCTGGGTAGCTAAAACATTGTAAGTAAAGCACTAGCTCATTTCTTCAAAAAGGATTTCTCTTTTCTCATCCTGAGAACACTATATTACTCTCCGGAGTTGTGGGGGGTCTATATCCCCTAGGGCTGTGACCCACGTTGTGACCGCCCAACGGGATGTCCTAAATCATGAAGGCCAGTGCTGCTCCTGGTTGTCCAGAGTATGTGGTGCTCCAATTTAGACAGAAGCTGCTTACTCAGCAGTGGAACAAAGAGCCCTCCGACTGTCTCATTGGGACCAGGAATGGGGGAAATTGGAATCTGCAAGTGACAAACCAGTCCTTAGTGGCCTCCGGTGCTCCCTAAGGGCGCCGTTACTACCCTGGGCTGACAGATGATCCGGGGGCTTAGATTGCTCTTCTCCTGGAGCCGGGTGCCCATTATCAGGGAGGGAATGTTTTTAGTCTGAGAGCTCTCTCTAGGCCATATTACACCTGCTGACCTGAAAACTTATTCTCTTAATACCGCCACCCCCTCCTCTATCCCTTTCCAGCTTCTCATTTTCTCTTCTCACCCCCCACCCCCAACTCTGTCTGAAAAGACTCCTCCCTTATTAGGAAAAAAAGTGGCAGCTTCCCAGACTAGACTGGCTTAGTAGGTGTCTTTAGGCAAAGAGCTGAATAAGATTACCTTTAAAAGTACCCTTCCTGAAAGACTTGGGAATTTATCATTAGGCAGTCTGACTAGGCTAGCTCTAAGGCACAATGGTTTTCAAAGCGGGGTGCTCCAGTAACCATTGAATGGCAAGGACCTATGGGCAACTTTGTGCCCATGTCTAACTGAACTTGGTATAACTGAACATGTAGATAGGAAAGTAGGAGTCAAATCTAGCTTTGATGTGTTTTAGTGGTAAAACAAGCAAATCATATCACCTCTTTGAGCAAAATTAGGGTAATAATCCTTGCAATAATTCTTAGGTTAAGTATGGGGAAGTGCTTTAAAAACCTGAAAGATAAATGTGAGCCATTATACTTAAATGCCCCTTCTGAACCACTTCATCAGTCTGAAATTTGAAGATCAGCATACCTGGGAGGGGAATGTTATTGGATAATAGATTTAGAACTGAAAGTGACCTCAGAGGTCACTCGATCAATCAATCAAAAAGCATTTATTAAGTGCTTATTCCAAGCCAGGCTTTTTACTTTTGTTTGTTTAATCATTTCAGTGACCCGTTTAGGGATTTTCTTGGTAAAGATACTGGAGTGATTTGCCATTTCCTTCTCCAGCTCATTTTACAGATGAGGAAATTGAGGCAAGCAAGGTTAAATGACTTGCCCAGGGTCACATAGCTTAAAAGTGTCTGAGGCTGGATTTGGACTCAGACCTTTCTGACTTGCACTCTATGACTTTACGTTAGGTGCAGGAAAAACAAGTATGAAGAATGAAACTTCCTACTTTAGATAAGCTTACATTCTAATAGAGGAAACAAGTACATATAAAATTTATTTACAATAAATATAAGATGATATATCATATCCTATATATAATATAAAATATAATACAAATGCATACCAGGCAGCCTGAGAGGGAGATAATTAATGGTTTGGGGGATCAGAAAAGGCTTGATAGAAATAGAAGATGATGCCTACACTGAATACTATAGGAACAGAGGAACTCTATGAGTCGAGGTAAAGAAGTGCAATTCAGCCTTGGGAGCTGACCTTACAAAAGATAGAGACATGGGCTAGAGTGTCCCATGTGGGGAACAGAGAGACCAGTTTGTTTGTGCTGCAAAATTCAGAAGAAAGAAATAATGGCCAATCAATCTGGAAAGATAAGTTAGGGAAAGCTAAGCAGTGGAGTTAATATTTTATCCTAGAGGCAAACCTAGACCAGCCCTCTCATCTTACAGATAAAGAAATTGAGGCCTGGGGAGGTTGTGACTTGCTCACGGTCACACAAGTAGTAAGAGGCAGATTAAAGAGACAACTGAACTTTACGCTTTGTTCCATCAAAGCAAAGGAGGAGAGTTGTGAAGAGGCATCTAGACTTCTTGGGTTGCTCTTGTGGGCTTGACTCTTCCCTAGTTTCTTATTGCCCAAGGTTTAGTTCCTTTCATGATATGCCCAACCCAGAGCAATCCAGAAGTTTCCAGGAAAGGCCTGGTCACCCAAATAGATGGGCGCTAAAATAGACAGAACATGTTCTCCTTCATCATAAAAAAAACAAGTCAAATAGGGCCAAGTCCAGATGATGGAGTATAGGATTCCATCTATTCCATTGACCATTTCTTTTGATGGAGTTGGAGATTGGGAAAAATCAGTTGTCTCAAGGGATTTTTAAAATATGTGGAATAGTCTCCATGCAAGGCTGGACTTGGGACCCAGCTCATTTTGATGCTATGATGATAATTGATGATTGATGGCAAATATAGACAATTACACAGATTGTGTAAGAGTAAACTCTTTCTAGAATGGTCCTGGACAAATTGTGGGGGGGGGAGGGAAGGTTTCTAGACCCACAAATCTGAAGGCACTGAGGTTTTAGCTACTGCAATTGATAAGAGAGGAGGAAGGGAAGAATAAAGTTGGGGTGGGGAGGGTCATTGTACTCTTTATATTTTGGACCTGTATAAGAAGGTAACCTGGTGGGAGCAAATCTTGGAGAGGGAGGTAGAGGCATAGGATGGGAGCAGAGGGGTAGGGCAGAATACTGAGGGAAGAAATAGGATACTGAAGAATGGAGAAATCTGGGAGTGTTGGGACAAAGGTGGGAGAAATTTTATTCCTAAGAGCATTTAAAGACGATGGGTCTGTCAAAAAGCTCCTATTAGCCATGATGTGACTGGCACTGAGTTCTCCACAATTCACATCAGTAGAACTCCTCCTTTGCTGCCATGGCTTCTCCTTTTGCAAAGAAATCAGTTGCACCTCTGACCAAGTCATTGAAGAACCCAAAAGACCAGTGGAAGATGGGGATGAATACACCACTTATCCCAAAGGTGGGTTAAAATGGGAAAATGGTCTCATTTGCTGAAAAGCTCTCAGGTGGTGGGTGTAAGTGGACAATTCGCTGTAGTAGAGTTATTACTAAATCAGTACAGGACAATGATACCTCTGCTACAAGTATGAACCAGATTTTGTGTTAAGTGGGAAAAAAAAGAAATAAAAGAAACAAAAAAGAAAAGAAAGGAGAGAGAAAGAAAAAGAAGAATAAAAGTTTAATAAACGTGTGCTGTGTTGTGGATGACTTTGTGACGACCTTTGTTGCAAATGGCCTATGCATGCGGAATAATGGTCTCCTTGCAGAGAGGGAAATAGCTTAGTGCTATCATCGTTGCCTCGGTAACCATCAGAGTCCCCATCTAGCAAGAGAGAAATGAGTTATGAAAAGGCTTGAGTGAAGAAGGGATTAACACATGATCCCAGGGACAGTATGTCAATCAAAATCAACTGAGAAATTACACTGCTCTATTTGAGAATTTCTCCGGAAACCAAACGGTGGTGGGGTTTGGGTGGTTTCCCCCCTTCCTTTTTTTTTTTTTTAATTTGAGAGGGAAAGAAAAAATAAAGTCACATCATGATTATTCTTTTTCCCACTATCATTGAGAAGAACACAGTGGGGTAGAAACAATCACACTAGAGGCATTTAAGAAAACACACACCCTTCACAGTCTCTCCTTTCCAGTCACTTAGTCCCTTGGTCTTTGGGGGACCCCTTTCCCCTCCCCTCTTTCTTTCTGAGGATAGAGTCTATGCTGACCCCTAAACTCTGCAGGTGCCAGACTGTAGAGCGGGGAAGAGGGGGGGAGAGGTGAGGATTCATTTTAACATGAAGCACAGCTCACCTTGAGAATTAGGGACTGAACACTGACTGCTCTTGGGATGGGGCAAATGGGAAAATGGGTCCAAACAATTAAAAGATAGATGAGATAGACTGGTAAAAAAAAACAAACAAACAAAAAAAAAAACAAGCCCACAAAAACAGAACCAGGCTTTTTTTTTCCCTTCCTGTTCTTTGGGACCATGTGGTTTCCTGGTGTGATCCTGTCCTTAAACCAATTTGGAGAAAGTAAACCCAATAATGCCTCCAGTATATGCACACACCCTTTATGCATACATGAAGTGGTATCTAGTCACATACACAATTCACTCACATACTCATACAGGAAGAAACAAATGGCTTGGGAAGTGCCTCCTTTTGAACTTAAAAAAAATGTTTTTTTAGATGTCCTAATGTGTTCATTTTCATGAATTGATTTCGATCTCTTCCCTATCTTTAACTAACACCCTAGTTCTGAAAAGGCTACATGTCTTTGGATAAGGGTTGCTTTTGCATTCCTTGGGAGTCTCTAAAAAGACAAAGCCTGAATTAATGAATGGATGGATAGATAGATGAAGGAAGGAAGGAAGGAAAGAAAGGATAGTGACCCTGAGGAACGAGAGCTAAGGAGTTTGGGAGAAGTTTGGGAGTTGTGCTCTGTGATTACCTAGCAGGAGATAATCTCACTTAAATAAGAAATCAGGGCATTTACCTCTGATTACCTACCCACCCTCTCCACCAAGTGTGTCGCTGGACTATTGGTTCATAAAATGTGAGATAAAGGATTTCTAGTTTCGAAGGGTTTGACGGTGAAGGATGGTGAAGAGGCTGCTGGGCCTTAGCACCTAGACTAGGGAATATGGAGTGTGTAAGAGAAAGGGTCATCAATGAATCATCTTCAAACCCGGTTCCCCATCCCCTCAAGTCTACAGAAGGCTCCCCAAGACCCTTCTGCACATGGATCTAGGAAACTGGCTACATTTGAAGTTTTTCAGGAACTTTTTATTCTGGATCTAGGAATCTTAAAATCAACCCCACCCCCTACTCCTATGTAACGTGTGGGGGTGGGGCGGGTTTGAGTCTCTCCCAGTCTCCTTATCGGGCTTTGGAGTGGTTTTCTTCGTTCCCCAGCCGGACTTCATTCATCCTCTGTTTGCTCCTCCACCTCTTCACCCCCCTTCCCCGTCCCCCAGTCCCACACAGGTTTAAAATCCTAAGCGTCCCGAATGGTTTAACCAAATCGCCTTGACCTCAGTGCTATTTGATATTTGCCTCCTTGACACTCATTTAGGAGCTCACAGCAGTAAAGCAGACATTGGCCAAGTCCAGCCTGAAACCGAAGCCCTATGAAAGCCGGGAGATCAGGAGAACCTGATAGCTGGAAACTCGCTTTCTCCAAAGGCTTTCTGGACATTTTAGCCCGGCTCACGAGTCCTTGGAGCGCCAGGGCGCCGCCAGTTAGGGTGTAAACGTTAAATGTTAGCTATTTGTTCCAGTGATTGGCATGAAAATCGAGTCTTTCTCGTCTCTCTCCCCTCATTCTCCCAACCCCCGCCTTCCCTTCTCCCTCTTTCTTAGTTCTCCAGATTCCCACAAATATTCCTTCAGATGGAACATTTTCTAACACTTTATTTTTTATCTGAAATCATCAAACACCTGATTTCGAAAAAAAATTACAATAATAACAGAGTCGACGAACCCAGGGACGAAAACTTTTTCTTGTTTTGCTCAGTCTCTCGCCGAAAGTGATTTTCTAAGGCTGTCTGTCTCCCTCCTTGAGCCTATCTCTCTGTCTCTGTCCCTTTCTCTCAATAACGACTGAAAAAATGAAAAATGTCTGCAGCGTTTTCAAGATCCAGAGAAGTGATGCTCCTTATTAATGAGAAACAAATAGATTCACAGATAGAGGAGTCACCTGGTTTAAAAAGTTCCAGCTTCCTCTTGAGGGGACTCTGATGGACAAATATGCGTCACTCAGACTCAGACTTAGTTGTAATTACCAACCATTCTCCCGAATTACAGGAGGAGGAGGAGGAGGACGAAGAGGAGGGGGGAGGAGAAAAGGGGATGAAGGAGGAGGAGGACGAGGAGGAGGAGGAGGAGGAGGAGGAGGAGGAGGAGGAGGAGGAGGAGGAGGAGGAAGAAGAAGAAGAAGAAGAAGAAGAAGAAGAAGAAGAAGAAGAAGAAGAAGAAGAAGAAGAAGAAGAAGAAGAAGAAGAAGAAGAAGAAGAAGAAGAGGAAGAGGAGGAGGAGGAGGAGGAGGAGGAGGAGGAAATGTCGGCGTCTACAACTGTTTCCCCAATTAACTTTTTCACCATCTCCCCGCCCCAACCCCCAACTCCTACAATAAATGGAAATACTGTCCTTCATTGTGGTCCATAATAATGACCATCTTTCTCAAAATTTCTCATTTATCTTGTTTGCTCTGTCACTACAGATGCCTGATTCCAATGTAACCTTTTCAAACAGCTTAGTGAAGCTTCATTCTTCGCTATCCCTCCTTACTTCTGCCTCTCCATCCAGTCTCCCTCTCTCCCCCACCTTTCCTTTTCTCCCCTTTCTTTTCCCTCCCTCCTCCACCCCTCTCTGTTTCTAACAGATTTTTGGAGCAGGACAGATAAGATATAAAATTCTCTATCGGGAATCCTGTAATATTA
Source organism: Gymnobelideus leadbeateri (assembly GCA_011680675.1). Taxonomy (NCBI): domain Eukaryota; kingdom Metazoa; phylum Chordata; class Mammalia; order Diprotodontia; family Petauridae; genus Gymnobelideus; species Gymnobelideus leadbeateri. The sequence continues at coordinate 30,689 of WOXC01002257.1, forward strand.
AAGATCAAAAATGGCATCAATGGAAGACCAAATGCATGAAGAAACAAAAGGGGGTGTCTGGGAGATGCTCATCAGCTAATTACAGCTGCAAATATTATGCAAATTTATCTTGGCACCGAAATGGAGAAAGCGAGTTTAAGTATGGAGATAATGCCGGAAAATTGAATGTTCATCTGGGCATGGGAAACGGCCCAATAAGCTCCACTGGTCTGTTTCATCTAGGGAAGCACCGTTTTTATATTCCTATCAGATCATCTGTACTTCACTGGTTGGGGGCTGGGAAATTAATATTACTTATAATTGATACTTGAAATTCCTAGAGCAGTGTGCCATAAAGAGAGGGAAACTGGTATAAGGAAAGAAGGAGGAAGGAGGGAGAGAGAGGGAGGGAAAGAGAGAAAGAAAGAGAGAGAGAGAGAGAGAGAGAGAGAGAGAGAGAGAGAGAGAGAGAGAGAGAGAGAGATTGGGAAAAGAATGAAATCACATGAATGGAACCAAGACCCTTGAGACCATGAATTGAATGCCAAAAGTAAGGTGAAATGGTCAGGAAATTTTTCCAGATTATTTGTTCCAGCACCACCACCACCTTTTCCAATCACCTGAAACATTTATAACATATTTATTGAGCACCTACTGTGAGATAAACCTAATATGGCATGTGTTCATAACTGAGGCAAGGGTCTTTAATTTTCCATTGTAATTATTTGCTTTATTGTTGGCACTTCCTGGATTGGCCTGAAATTGGGATCTCAAAATGGAGAGGGGTGGCTCCTGAAACGCTCTTTGAAGATTACAAGATGAGGAAAAAGATGTGGATCTGGAGAGTGAAATTATAGCCTGAAATTTTGTTTCCTGGGGGTGAGTAAGGTAGAAATGGCCCATCAAGCTACCTTCCCTGCACTACCCCCCAGGTGGGTCCCCCTTTGCTCATATCACAACTACTACCACATCACCACTCTAGTATCCTCCAAGAGATTGTCAAAAGGTGGGAAGTCTCCTCTAAAATGAATCTCATCCCCTACCATGCTTGAAGAAATGTTCTAATGTGTAGACAACAGTAGAGAGGCATTGGACAGGCACCTAGAAGAGAAAGAGAAGAAAACATCAACTTCTTTTCAAAGTCCAAATTCAATTGCAACCTAAAAAAGCGGGGGGGGGGGGGTTCTGATGATTTTGATGAGACCCAGCCAATTAACAGGAAATTATGAACTGACGTCAGGATGAACAAGGGGGAGGGAGGGAAAGGGGAAAAGAGGGGAAAAGAAAGGGAAGAAGGGAGAAAGAAAAGAGGGAAGGAGGGGAGGAGAGAGAGAGAGAGAGAGAGAGAGAGAGAGAGAGAGAGAGAGAGAGAGAGAGAGAGTCACGTACTTGCATTGATCATTTAGTAGAAAGCAGAATGTAAGGGATAAACAGAGATTTGCAGATTTCTACTTCCAGAATCCAGAATGATCTAGATTGAAAGCAGCTCTAAGTGACATCTCATTGCCTTTAGAATGGCAAAATTTCCTTAGAAAATAAATAATTCAAGAACATTTTGTGTGTGATAGTTCTGAACCTGTAACTTTATTGGTGTAGGTAACTCGAGGGGAGGAAACTCCCTCTATGAAAACTAAGACTTCTAGTTTTAGAGAATTGTCTACAGGCACTGAGAGGTTAAATGATGGGTTAAGTTTAAGAGAGAATTTGAATGCACTTCTTCCTCCTTCTGATGAGAGCTTGCTATCTTGGCATCTCACTACTGAAAACTATCATTTGTAGCTCATTAAGCACCTAAGCCAGGTTCTCCCACTTCCCCTAACTCCTATACCTACCTCTCAGTCAAATACTGAAATTACGGCTCAGGGGATAAGGTGAAGTTCGAGAGGGAGATGGAGCTTGGGCTCTAGACTGGGGAACCTATCCTTGAAGAAAAGGAACCATATTAAAATTATGCATGTTCAAACAAAGGCACCAATACAATTTCTCCAATACAGTAAATGATAAATGTCTCTTGAGACGGAGAGGGAGAGAGGAAGAGCGAGAGGGAGAGAGGAAGAGCGAGAGGGAGAGAGGAAGAGAGAGAGAGAGAGAGAGAGAGAGAGAGAGAGAGAGAGAGAGAGAGAGAGAGAGAGAGAGAGAGAGAGAGAGAGAGAGAGAGAGAATATGGTACCAAGAGCATCGAATTGATTTCTTTCCAGTTTGTTTGGAAAAAGAGTGAGTGGGACTGGAGAGGAGGATCCATAGGAGGGGAAAGATGAGGAGAGAGGGAGGAGGCTCCAGAGAAAATTAACATTATTGGTATCTTTTTATATAAAGATGCAAATGGCATTTTATCTTAACTTGGCTCTGTGCTTTAGTCAGTGTTTATGATTAATTATCTCCTTTTTCATAAAAATAAATCATGTTAAAAATTAGGATCTCGGAGCTTTGGAGAAAATAAGCACCGGTTTCAGGTCGATCTTGTTAATTTCAGCCTGAAATTGACACACTAATTAAAGAGCAGCGTGGTAAAGCGCGAGCAGGCAAGATTATACCCCCCTCTTTTTTTTTTTTATTATCAGATCTACCTTATATTTTCCCAATTAAAAACTGCAAAAAGCAGTTTCATTGCCCCGGGATAAAAAATAAGGGCCCCCTTTTCACAACGTCGGCCATCACTTTCTACCATCAGATTCATTGTGATGTATTAGATGCAATAAATTATCCCATGTAACAAAACATTGGGAGCTGAAAGGCAGATAATCTGGAAAGCAGAGATAAGGATTCATTATTCCAAATCATTATGAATCCAACGTTGCCTCTGACTTCTTTCTTAATCAGCTCCTCTGATCCTGGATATGTGAGCAGCACAGATAAGGAGGGAGTCGTTTATAATTCTCCACCTCGTCTAATATTTTAAAATAAAGTCAGAGGCAAGAAAACGCCATAAAACACTGGTGAGCAGGCAAGCGCCGAATGAAAAATCACTTCCATGTTATTATATCCACAGTAAGATTTAATTAAAATTCTCCCCGTTCACGTGCTTTATTTTCATATAAGGTTTTTTCCCATCACGTAATAATTGATAGGAATTTGCAAACGGGGCTATTTGTTTAGGGCGCCCGGGTGGAATAGGTCCGTCTGTATTTTTCATTTCGAGTAGTTGATTTTTGAAACCTTCATTTGAGATGCTCATCCGCTCACCACTACCCCCTCCATCCTTGTAGCTTTGTCAGTGATACATAGTTGAAATCACTGACCTAAAAGTTGAATTTAATAGAAATGTTCTGCTTTTTTAAATGGGGGGGAGGGAGAGAGGAAGGAAGATTAGTGATGGAAGAGGTTTCCCCAAATACACACAACTTCTTCTTCTCGTTCGACAAAATAACACTCACTGAATCTGACCTGAAGATGAGAACTCTTATATGAGTCCAATTAAATGTGTTCACTTGCCCAGTGGACCCCTCCTTTTTTCCTTAAAAAAAAAAAAATACCTGGGGAAATTTCAGTCTCAGTTTGGGTGAAATAGAAACACAGAAGTTGTGAACAACAGTGAATATGCTCTCTCAACACTGCTATAGTCATAGGTAGATTAGATTAAAATTCTGGAAGCGATCATTCCTAGCTATACAGCTATATGTTCTCTTTTTGGCTCTCTGCAACACATGAATTTCATATCCATGCAGAAATAAAAGAAACCCAGATACGATTTAACTATTATTTTTCTACCAATCTATCCCTTGTTTAAAAAAAAAACATAAACACAAAGGTGAGGTTCTTTTATTTAAACTCTATCTGATTTCGGAGGCTTGTGGATTCTGAAAATTTACTGAATATATTAAAGAATATAAGCGGTAACCAACCATGGTGATGTTCAGACAATATGCTCCTCTCTCGGCACAACCCCAGTTGGAAGGGCCCTCCAACACCTCATCCCATTCAAAACCACATTAGTTACTACTTATTCAACAGTGGGATGCCCAGTCCTAATATTAGCTATCCCCGAGGTTAATAGACGAAACTATATCCATTCAATGATGTGGAAAAGCCAGAGTGTCCACCACGAGCAGTAATTGTGAGAAGACGTGAGAGAATAATTCGTTTGTGATTGTGTATAGTGTGTATGTGTGGGATCAGCATCCTTCTTGAAGGTTGTTTCTAAAACCTTACAAGTGGCTGTCTTCCCACAGGTAAAGCAAAGTGGGATTTAGCCATCTGGATATAAGGTTTTTTCAGGAAAGTTTGAAATGTATTTGAAGGTCGACCCCAAATAACGAAGTGTTGCGTATTCTTTCCCCCTACAGCCATCGCTTTCCCTACTTTTTTTATTGTTGTTGTTTCTATCTCTTTCTCTCTCTGTCTCAAATGCCTGCCATACTCAGGCACGCAACTTGACCAGAACTTCGAATCAGAGTGAGACTTAGAAAGCCTTTAACATTCACAGAATGACTTGTGGCTTCATTAAAGTCATATTTAAGACGTTGCGTGCGTTTGCCTGCACGTACACTGATCAGGAATAACCCTTCCGTATTTCTACAGTTCCCCTAGGAAAGTGTGACTGACTGACTTCGTTGTTACTCCTTATCATCCATCTCGTTTTGTTTATCCTTTATAAATTCTCTGCTTTCATTCTATTCCATCTTGGCTTCTCTGGACTGCCAAATAAATCCAGAGATCCGAATAATCTGGGACTATTTCTACTCTTTTATTTGTCTCAAAGTGGCAGCTTTCTGAGCCTTAAAGGCCAGTGTGGTTGCAAGGACTAGATCTCATACATTCCGTCTTTGATCTGGCTTGCCCCTTAAAAATTTAAAATAATTAGGTTTTCATTTATTTACGTGAGTTTTCTTTAAAAAAAAAAAAGTCCAGAGTCTGTATGGTAGGTTAGTTTCCTTCCTACATTAATTGGCTTTGTTTCCTAAAGAAAAAATTGAGGTGATGGAAGGAAGGAGGAAGAAGGAAAGATCGGATTTCTCCATCACTTTACCAAGAAGTCACACTACACCCGGAGATATCCAAACTCCCCAGAGTCAGGAGAAAAGGAAGGGAGAAAGTCAGTCAGACTCGCCAGAACCAACCAGAGGGTCGCCAGCAAGAACTCCGCATAGGAAGCAGGGGTAGAGGGTACAGAAAGAGAGAGAGAAAAGTGAATAAAGAAATGGAAATATTCCTTCTTTCAATATGACCCGTGTGAAATAGGATTGGCTCCTGGAAGGAGAATGAGTTTAATGTCTGATATCGATAGGGAAAGAGAGAGGGAAAGAAAAGGTTGAGAAGATGGTAGGGAGAAAAAGAAGACAGAAGGAGCAAATGATCTGGCATTTATGCATCAGGATAAGAGATTAGAGGAGGTGGGGTCTATGAGCCTCTGTACTTAATTCACTGGTCTAAATCTCCAGAATCAAGGTGGCTGTAGAACTATCCAGCTCCTGAGCCCTAGTCAAAAGGAAGGCTAACCTGCTCTCCTCTCAACAGAGGCTTGGAGACCACTGTTGTTTTCTTGGCCCTTGAGAAAGGAAGGTAGCTAAACTAAGGTCCAGAGTCCGGGGCAGCAGAGGAGTTACAGCAGTGTAAAATCAACAGGTTGAGGGTGAACCCTGTGAACTTATTGACCTTTAAATCCCTGTCCTTCCAAAAAACGGCTCTCAACTTAACTTCTTCAGAAACTAACCTCTAACTCCAAATGAACTTCTCTTGGTAGAATCAGCTTCAGAGTGAGGTCTAAAATGGACTGGGTAAAGAAACCCATAGGAAGAAAGTGTGAGTTTCTGGGAGTGGACGAGGGCGTAGAGTGCGACCTCTAGGTCCCTTTCAGAGATGAGAGCTATCTATCTGAACCAACGTCCAAACTCCAAACGTAGAAAGGGATGATAGGCAAATGTTTGAGCCAGGGCTGAGTTCTGGGTTAAATCTTTAGAGACCGAAAAGAGAATGGTTTAAAATGTTGGGAAGAGGGAGAGTGTAGGAGTAGGTAGGACTGAAGAGGGAAAATCAAATCTACCTAGGCGGCTTTGACTTAGGCAGTTTTAAATAGCTTGTATATATCATATAGGAATAAAACTCGGAATTATAGGCTTACGTTTTTTAAGTTGATAACTGAATACGCGGTCTATTCGCTCTGAGAGCCTTTGGGCTTGTTCATAAATACACCAAGCAATTGCTCTCACAGTCCCACTGGCCCCCCATCAATACTCTTTCTTCTTCAAATCACAATGACCTTGGCACAAACAACCATGATCTTACCAGTCTGAATGCCTGGATGGTGGAGCATTTTATTCTTATTTTACCCCGAAAGTTGTTAGAAATACTCTTAGAGGGATTTCACTTCCTGACAAGAAATGCACTTTTCTTATACCCGCCCCCAGACTATTTTAAAAGTAGTCCTTTACCATATTTTTGTTGTATAAATATTTTGGAGGGGGACCCCCTATCTGTCAAAACAACGGGACTCTGGTCTTTCCGCCCGAGTATTTATAAAGTTTCGATTTACTTTTGCAGAAATGTATTCATGAGAACCTCTCACTAGAATTACTTTTGAGCTTTTCTAGGTCTGGGGAAAGAAGGAAGAGGAAAACTTAAAGAGGTGGGACAGAGTGTAGGGAAACTTTTTTCTTTTATTTTCTCCTCTGTAGACATTTGTATCTTCAGAGCGCATCCTTTGAAAGCAACTTTTCCTTAGTTATCCTCTCGAGGTAGCCCTTGTCCACGATTGCTGAGCCCAATGTTTTCCATATTCAAAGAAGCTTCTAATGTACGTGCCTCCAAAGATTTTGATTCCAACCATGAAACGTGCCAGGAGCTTGACAACCAACACAGCCGAATATCATCAGCTTCTCACAACTTAGTCGTTCTCCAGCTTTAGCTGAATAAAAAAATGAATCAAATATACTGGTACTTCTGACTACTCAGCATAAAGCACAAACAAAAGTATAACAGAAAAAAAAAAGAGGGAAAGAATGCCCCATGGAGGGATATGTGTGTTTGCTACGTTGGGGGGTGGGGGGGAGGGAGAGAGAGATAGAGACAGCGAGAGACAGAGACAGACAGAGGTGAGAGAGGATAGAGAAATAGAACGAAGTAAGAAATAGCTTGGCGGTCCTGGAATTGACACTGTGGGGCACAACTGGATGACTTCAACTTGGTGCTCCCTTCTCTCTGACGCGGGAGGAAATGCATTTATAATAATAACCTCGTTAACAAAAATGACAATACGTCTAGTTCTAATTCCAACCCTACTATAAAAATTATAAACTCTTTAGGCATGTGGTGTGGATTAGGTCACATTACAGTACTGTCTTTCGTTCCTGGTCGCTGTCAGTTTCACACTCCTCTCACGTCCTGTGGTTTGCATGAGGAGGGGTGTAATTAAATGACTCTCTCTCTCTCTCTCTCTCTCTCTCTCTCTCTCTCTCTCTCTCTCTCTCTCTCTCTCTCTCTCTCTCTCTCTCCCTCTCTCTCTCCCTCTCCTTTTTCAACCCGGAAGAACTCTGATCTCTACAGTGAGGAGGAGGAGGAGGAGGAGGAGGAGGAGGAGGAGGAGAAGGAGGAGGAGAGTAGGTTGCTAGGAAGGATGCAGATCACCGAGGTTTTACTTTTCACTGGGAGCCCTAGTGAGATGCCGTAAGCGGCAGCTGCAGGAGAGGAGGCGGCGGCGGCGGCGGTGACTGCAGCAGCACCAGCGAAATCTGTCATTTGTACCTTCAGGTCTCCAGTAAATCAAGGAAAAAAAAATAAAAAGCAGCTGGCCAGTCTGAGCAAGCTGTCCAGGTCAGTGAATACCGCACTCTCCCTCTCTCTAACATCGCGTTCTCTTTTCCCATCTCCACGTGGAGAGTATTAGAAGGGGATTTTGAATTCAGAGGGGCAGCTGTCGTTGGTGGAAACTCTATCACACTCCTAATTGTTCTTTTTAAATACTTTGGATCTCTGACTTTCTACAGTGACTGTGTGTGTGTGTGTGTGTGTGTGTGTGTGTAGGTGGAAAGAAGACAGGCTTACACTCCTGAGCTAGATCCGGGGTTACATTGTTACTTTGGGACGGGAATTTTCCTCCTATGTACTTACCTTCGGAGTAGAAGGAATTAGCTGGGGAGAATGGGGAGGGGGGGAGGAGTGGGGTGAAAAGAGAAGGGAAATCATAACCTGCTCCCCTGGGAGTATTGCAGCTCTCTTACTACTAAGACTAGAGTTGAAAGAGCTCCTAAAATGTTGCTTGTTGTAAAACCACGGAACAGCTGTCGGTGTATCTATTTATCTGAACGTGTATTTGTTTTGGTGCTCTGTTACTCGTGTATGGGGTAAGTTTAGACGCATTTTCTTGATATATAATTCAAGAAATAGATATGTAGTAAGAAGAAAACGTTTGACCCGCAGATGCGTCGGCATCTGTATTCTAACACATCTGGTAAAAGGGCATTAGGAAGGCTTCGGGGCACAAGCTACCAAATACAAATCCAAGGCTAAACAACCACAAGCGAGCAAAAGTCAGCTTTGGGGAGAGTGTGTAGAAAGGTTAGAGCATTGGGGGAAGAAGGACTCGAGGGTTCTAGCTTCTTTCTCCTGAGACAGATGGTGGCTTGAGCTGACTCTGAGGAACTTGAAGTGATGCCAGGGCAGTTTTTCTAGGAGAGTATAGGTGATTTTAAGAAATTTAATTCCAATTTATGTGAGGATGGCATTATTTTCTACTTTCTCAGACACTAAACTCCTACCCTCCAAAAGTGATGACCTTTGAGAACAGGATGACAGCTGAACTAGATAAAACTCAACTAGTTTTCCCTCAACTTGGCACAGAAATAGGATCCCTCCTAATCCATCCCTTTCCAAACACACACACACACACACACACACACACACACACACACACACACACACACACACACACACACCAGGGAGCCTGGTTTGTTGGCTCCGGGTTATAAACATTTAACGGGACAATTACCTATCACCGCCCCCTGGCTCTGTCAGCTTACTGATGGACAGCATCTGGTCAGCCTGAGGGTAGGAGTTTGGCCCACTCTATAGATAAAGTAGGTTGGGGGGTGGGGATAGAAGAGGGGCATTACCAAAAGTGGGTATGACCTAGCACTCTGCTTCTGGGTTCAATTTCAAGATATATTCATTGGCAACTTGGGTTCTCTATGTGTCTCTGCTGGACTAAGGATGGATTGAATGAATGGTTGAGGACTCATATTGGGTGTGGTTCTTAGTATCAGAAGTTGTGAATAGGACTATGGAGGCGAGTATGTCTATGAAGGATAGGGCCAGTTAGTGTAACTCATGCCGAATCAGGCATGGGCAAAGACAAATGGAGGTGAATTGAATGAAGACTTTGGCATTAGGTTTTCTGTGTTAATGTCTGTGTGTAGGACTGGATCTTGTTGAGATTTAAACTTAAACCCTAAATGGTAGTGGAAGAGGTCTCATATTCATGGAGGCATGGAAAGCCTATAACAGAAGCACTGTCCATCATTCCTAGCTCTCCCTTCCATACACAAGCCTTTTCTTCTTTTCCTAATCTTAGCGCAGGCAGTTATTAACTGACAACCAGGGTGGATGCGTGTTAAGGCCATCCATGTTATGTATCCTCCTGAAGCATGGGATATTGAGGATAGGGAAAAGTAAGGGGAAGCAAAGAAGTAGAGGAGATGAGATGAGAACTATTAAGCTCCTCACCTGCTCTTTGACGGAAAATCTCAAGAGAAAATAATATAAAACAAGAATCCAGCCTAGGTCAGGACTTTGACCTCTGAGATGTAGAGACCCATAGACCGGTTGATTCCATAAGTGGGAAGGATAGAGCCAAGATCCAGGCCACTGCAGAATGGCACAGACCTAAACTCTGCCCCAGAATATTCTACCCCGCCGTCAAATTTGCATACATATCGATTAATGCAATATTGTTCTAGAAATGCTTATTTCATGAAATACATATTATTGAAACAGTTTTCTTTAACAAATAGTTTGAATAATCTTAAGGTCAACCGTTGTGCTGAGGGCAAGCAAGGGCGACTAAAGGGAGGTAATTTCAGTTCTCCTTTTTGTTCCCTGTGGATGATTTCTGTCTTGCTCACATAGTGTGGCTTGCTCTCTGTCTGGTCTCCTGCCAGGAGCTTCTGTGATGGAGACGATGGATTAGAGGTGGTCTGAGTTGGTGGGATTTTTGGAGAGCCACGCGAAAAGAAGGAAATTAGGCTTCGCTTGGATGGTGGGCTGAAGTCCTGGCTGGCGTTCCCTTCAAGAGCCGACCGTTTTTTAAAAACAAATTGCTGGGGTGGGGGATACCCATTATTCTGAGGTGGTAGCGGAAGGCGCACAGATTAGCCACTGTCTCAGAGCCTTCAGCCCCTGGCTGTGAGAGCTGCCCACACAGCTGAATGGTATCAGGCAGCAGTATGAGAAGCGGTGGGGGGAAAGTACTTGGTGGTCGTATGCTCTCAGCTTAGCCACCCATACTACCTAGACAGATGGGTTTCTACTTGGCTACATGGGCATACAAGTGCATATACACACAAACCCACGAAGAGGATTCTGGGAAAGGGGGGGGGGAATCTATGCATGTTGAAAGTTAAACACACACACACACACACACACACACACAACAAAACCCAAACTGAAATCTCCTTTGTATTTGAAAGCTATTTGACTTATCACCGTCCTGATAAGAACATTTTTCTCCTTCATTACCCCAAAGAAATAAGACTTCAGCTTCTTTGCCCCCTTCCACTTTACCCCAACCTACCAGTGATCCCAGAGATGTGTTGGTCATATGGCAGCTTAATTCGGCTCACCTTTCTTTAGAGTAGGACTGGAGGTGGGGGTGGAATGGAAGAGAAAGAAGACAGGTTGTTGTCATGATAGGGAGCAGGGTAGAAGAGTTCTGTGACTTCACAGCCAGGAGATTCTTGGGGATTTTTTTTTTTGAGGGGGGAGATGTGGGGAGAAAGGCATATGAAAGAAGCAGGGGTTACAGAAGAGTTGAGCCCTCGATTCCTTCCCTTTCCCTGATATCTCCAAATATCCAGGCCTGGTAGTGAGGAGAGGAAAAGAGCATTTGAGAATGAGTAAAGCAGTGATATAGATGTTATTTTTTGAGAGTAATTAATAAAGCACTCAGATCAGTTCTTTTTCTGTCAATGATTGTTCTGGAGGTCAGTTTTGGTATTGAAGCTCCCACTAGAAAGAGGACGATGAAGAAGCTGGGGTGATACATCTTCCCGGACTTTCGCTTTCTCCACACCAATCTCTGGTGGTTGCAAGTGTTGTAGCAGTTAACCAAAGGAAAGTGACCCCCTGCCCACTGACCTAGGGTTTGCTCTGGGCGAAATCCAGCTCTGCCTTTCCTTACAACCGCTTTCTCGTCTCTTCCTCCTTCTCCCCAGTTACCTCCACTAAGGCAGAAAGTTAGGGGTTTAATTTTTTCTAGATAGTTATGCGGGAATGTTCGGCTTTCTCCTGCTAACCTTCACAAGGGGAAATTCTTTCTCCCTCGAACCAGCCCCAATGCCTTCTTCTGGTTCGTTTCTTTTCACCCCCTTCAAATGAGCATTGTTAAACCTAAAACAGAATCCCACCCCCCCTTTCCACTTCACCTCGATTTCGTATTTATCTCCTTAACATTATGGGCTTTCTTGCTTGAGGAGGGAGGAGGGAAGGCTCTCTAGCCTTCTCTCTAGAATGATAGCCCTAGATGCTAGCTGGGGCTCGGGGGAGGGAGGAGGTAGATGCTGAAGAGGGTAGTAATCTGCAAGCGCATCTTCTCTCTGAGCCTCCCCGCCTCTTGCCGTCCCTCCTCACACTGGTGGGTTTCCTTCCGAGTTTCAAACGGCGATAGATGAATAAGCAAAAAGAAGAGTAAATAAAACCACACACCACCCCAAACCAATAGCTAATTTCAGAGCGAGGCAGGCTACAGGAGCAGTTTTGGGGAAGCGGAAACCAGTTTACTTGATACATTTTTTCCCCTCCTGTTCCTGATGATTCCATTTGGCTCACACGCGCGCACACACGCAGACACACGAGATCATCTTCCATTTTCCAGAGAAATTTTAGTCATCTCCGCTACACCCTCGGGTAGAGATATAACAAAGCCGTCTAGCTCTATTTCAAATCTCCAAACCAGTGTTACCCACCTATATGCAGCGAGCTGTATCCCCTTGATTTAAGCCGGCAAGTCGGGTGCCTGCTGCTTAACCGGGAAGGGAAAAAGGGGAAAAGACGCCTCAAAAATTTGGACTCCCTCCATTGTTCCCCCCGAGTTCAACTGGGTGGCCACCCTTCCTACACCCTAAGCATATTGGCTTAGTATGCGCACGCCCGACCCTGCAGAAGCCTCGGCCGCCCGTGCCCTGGGCCGTGTCCCCTGTATAACCCTCCTGCTCGACAGCCCGGAGGCTGTTTATACAGCTTTACCTGTACTATTCTCGTACCCTGTAAAAAATCCCAGCCGGGCAACCGTAACCTAATCCGCTCGTTGAGGATGGGGGTAGGGAGTTAAGGCTTGGAACCGAGAGAGAGTAGGGGTGTGTGCCAGAAAGGGATTTCTCTTCTCAACCCCTCGGGACTGAACGAAATTCAGACCAGGTGCGGGTGACCATCCTAGTAACACCAAGCTATCCAGGACAGCAGCATCCATCTTCTTCCCCTTCAACTAGAATAACTGTAAATCACTTCTGCTACAGGGTCACAAGCCCCTTTTCCAAGCAGGATAGAATCGTTGCTTGAACTACACTATCCCTTCGCATTCACTACTGGGATCGATATTTCCCTTCTTGCCCCCAAATTTGAGTCTTTCTAGTTTTCCTCCCCGCCCCCTTTCCTCCAAATCTCCCAGAGTTGTTCTATTCCCTTACCTTTCGGACTCCCAATGAAAAAAGATGAAGGAAAGGAGTCTAAAGTCAGTGGAAAAGACCTTCGGCTAATCCAGGAATTGTTGGCAGTCTATGGAAGTAAAAAAAATACGTTTTTCCAGCGCCCCTACCTCTGTTTCCATCTGCTTACTAGGTTTGCTGAACCAACTCTCCCACACAACCCTGGTAGAAGCTGAGGCCATAGCCTGCCTTAAAATCGAATTAAACGCTCTTCTCCGGTTATTGTCTCTAGCTAATTGCTCCAACAATGGCCTCTATTAAAACCCTAGATGCTCAATTAGAAGCCGAAGAGGCTAGACTCAGACCCAAGTAAGGAGCAGAAGAAGGGGCCAAAGGAGTAGAGAGGCTAGAGAATAAGAACGGAACCTGGCCAAATCGGGTCAGCCCAGGGCACCAGAGACTGGCTAATTCAGTTTCCTTCCAAGACAAACAACCACAGCGGACAGTTCACACCATTTTTATTGATGGGTAACAGCAAATGATGATTGATTTAAACCCAGAAAGGGACTTCCCCTATTTCCTCCGCTCCTCTCCTCAGACTCATTTTTGCCTCCTCCTTTAGCCCCCTCCCCCCATTTTCGAGCTTTTGAATTTACTCCACTCTTAAGCTCTCTTTGGGGGATTGCTCCCAACCTTGTTTTATTTTCCTTTCAAAAGAACGCCCGCCAGGTGCTGATGGTTAGGTTGCGGGTGGAGACATAGGAGTGACACAAAAACCAAATTGCCCGCTTAGTTTCTTTCGCTCACTTGCATTTTTGCAGTTTTGAAAAAAATCGAACTATTTCTCGTACTTTCTCCGCTTCCAGAGTTATTAGGTAAACATCTTTAAATGATCGCTCTAGGCAGTCCGAGGCTACTAGAACTTCCCTTTCTCTAGATTGGTAACTTTTTGATTTTCGACTGGGAGATGAGTTTTCTGATTCCCCTCTACCGGCCCTTCCCTTACCCCTTTCCCCTTATGTTCTGCACCTAGCCGAAGCTCGAACAATCTATTCGGCCCATTGGGCTGGGCGACTCTGGCAGGGGTTATCTCCTCTTTCCCAGTCCAGCCTCCTGAACAGAGAGATGCTTTTTCCTCCCTCCTCGTCTTCCTCCTCCTTCTACCACTCACTCCTCAGGACAGATTTCTTTGCAAAGCCCGCACATTCCTCTCGCCTGCTTTCCGTCCCCTTATTTTGGGTCAGGAGTTGGGGAGGAAGAATAGTGGAAGGGTGGGGTAGGATATTTCTTTTCACTCCACCCAAAAAGAAAGCTGGTCTTCATTATAATTTTTCAACTCCTTTCCCCGTAAGGACACTCTCGGCCCTTTCAAATATTACTTTAGGTGTACACCTAATTTCTCCTGGTTGTCAGATGTCCAGATCCTCATACGGTCCTTCTAGCAAAGACAACGTGAAGCTCCCTCCCCTCTGGAACCCAGAGTTTCCGACGTGCGCTTAGGCAAAGCGTTCAATGAATCTCACTCCCATTGCAAAGCCCCCTTAC
>WOXC01002257.1:50000-187623 GCA_011680675.1 Gymnobelideus leadbeateri
GAGATAGTTTCACGTGAAGGAGGTGTGGGGACGCTGGAGAAGTTGGGGAGAAGTATACGTAAAACTTGATTTCTTTTACTCATTCCGGTTTGGAGATGGTAGTGGTTTCTGTTCCGAACAGAGATAGCAAAGATCATCTAATTTTTAAAAACTGTTCATCTATGTGATGTGAATAACAGAAAAAGGGCTAATGATTTGCCTTCTGATCCAAAGGTGTAGGCTTTGCAATGAGTGGTCGTTTGATCCAAAGGTGTAGGCTCTGCAAGGAACACACAGTCCGGGTTTAGCCAGCCCTATACCTGGCCAAAGTTGCCTTTCTTCAGGCGGCGTTCCAGTTTGGGGAGCTTGGAGGCTCAGAGTAGAGAAGGGAGCAAGGCTTTAGGGGGACCACCTAGTCTGCTTTAGCTAAGCTGTGACACCCCCAACTGTGAATACCTCTGTAGCCGAGGATCCTAGACAGCTTGTATTTCAAGCATGCGGGTGAGAACTGAAAGAGATGGAACTACCTAAGAAAACTTTTTCTGGCTCATTTATATTTTGGAAACTCTTTCTGAGTTGGGTCGACTGGTTTGTCCAAGGCTCTCTGCATTTGCAACTTCAGGCAAACTTTCAGCAATCCAAGATTTATTTATACGTATTACTCCTAGGGCCTTTGCCTAAAAGGCAATATGTTCAGATCCCTGCAGTTTTCTAGCTTCCTTGGTGTCAGGAAAATCTAATTCAGACATGTAGACTGGAAAGCAAGCAGGACATTTCATAGAAAGACTGGATATTAATTTTAAGGATTCAATCTTTCTTAGATTCCCGGCTCCACAGAATTTTCCTGTCCAGCTTTGCCTCAGAATTGCTGGGGATCGCTTTTATTCTCAATCTTTCTCTGAAGATATACCTTCCTAGTTCCCTCTTTAAGGCCTATTATTATTATTCCCTGAAGCCCCTTTAAAGATTAAGGACTTAATTTTTATTTTTTTAATTTAGGGGAAGATTCAAGTTATTATATGTTGTTTTTTCTTCCTCTGAGGAGTTTGGGAAAGGGGTGAAAATTTTTTAAAAAGCCAAACACCAACCTGGACTTACTTTTCAAACAAAAACTCGGAGATTTTAAAACATAAAATGATACTGTAAAGGAAAGAGAAATGACGAAGGACAAAACCCAGAGTTCCTTCTCCAAGAATGCCCCCCCCCCATTCCCTCTATGCATTGTTGACAGAGCTCCTCAGCACCAGACTTCAGGGGTCTGCTGTTACCAGATTTAAAACAATTGTTTCTGCCGCTGGGGCGCTCTTTGCCCTTACTCAGTGCATATCAGCAGTTAAGTGGAAATACAATCGATGCAGACTTAATGTTATTTACTATACTACTTCCTGGATAATAGTGAATCTTGACCCTTTATGTTCAAAGAACTCCCTTTCCACATCCCCTCCCCTTCCTCTCTCAGATTTTAGTTTCAGTATTGTTTTTAATGGTTAATAGAATAGTAAACATTAATGTGAATGCTGGATTATAGGATTAATCGGTTGTGTGGATCTGTAGGTACACTTCTAATGTGCACTTTTAGTGTGAGTTCAGCTACATCTAGCTCAGGTTTATGTGGATTAAAAATGAGATATGTGTGTTACCCCGAGGTCATCCTAGGTGATAGATACTTAATACATATTCCAAGTTACGATTCAACCTTTGTTTTGAAAGCCCATCTGGGGCTCATTTTATTTTCATCCATGACCTGTCTTGGAAGGGGGAGCAAAGCAGAGAGAGGCTCTTGTCCCCAGCTTATAGCCTTGGACATTTTGTCTGACAGAGCATTTGAAAGCTTTTCACAAAAGCCATCCAAGTTCTTTTGGAAGTAGCCAGGCTGCCATCAGTAAGTGTTGCATTCAGTTAGCCCGGAAATAACCCTTAAATTTCCCCTATCCTTTTTCCAAAACCAATTTTTTCCTTTCCTGTTTCTGCAGTTCTCAGCCAGGGGCTTCTATATGGGGTAGAGGGGTGTGATCGTGCTGTTAAATGTGTTGTGAATATTTCCATTTTAAAATGAAAGGAAGGAAGAATGAGAAGGAAGGAAGGAAAAAAGAAAGGACAGAAGAAAGAAGGAAGGACTGAAGGAAAGAAGGAAGGAAAGAGAAGAGAGTTGGAGGGACACTCAGGTCACTATATGACTTGGTTTCCAGTCTTCAACCCTCATCAACCAAGGGATCTGAGTGGTAGAGGAAGAGTATTAAGGAATCTGGGGCTGGTGGAGAAGTCTATTGAAGAGAAACAAATCAGATTTTAGGAAAAAGGCAGGGATGTGATTTAGGAAATGTACTGGGAGAAGTTAAGTAAAGTATGAGATTCTGCCTACCCAGCAAACTCTAGGCCCAAATCGATATTTGGGAACTGATCAAGATTGGGAAGCAGGGGGAAGGGGCTCTTTCACCTTCTCTAAAAGAGACTCTTAGGGTTAGGATCCATTCCCCAGGCTCCATTCAAAGAGTGGGAGGAAATCCCACCTTGCTTTCACACTTGTTAGTATAGATTCTTCGGCTCTTCTTTGTAGAGAAGTCTAGGAAGCTCCAGGGAACCCCTGTTGTGTTTGAGTAACCCACTGTATTGCAGCAGTGTGATTTCAACCCCACTTCTCTTTTTTACCCCTTTCTTTCTTCATCTGTCCCCCCCACCCCATCCCCTTCACTGCAGGGAGCCAAGTTTGCCGCCCTCCTCTTCTTCACGGATCCCTGCCCTGGCTGGACGGTGGCAAGGCCTTGGGAAGTCACCACAGTGCTTCGCCCTGGAACCTCAGTCCCTTTTCCAAGACCTCCATCCACCATGGCTCCCCGGGACCCCTCTCGGTCTACCCGCCGGCCTCATCTTCTTCACTGTCGGGCGGTCACTCTAGCCCGCACCTCTTCACCTTCCCACCCACCCCTCCTAAGGATGTTTCCCCGGATCCGTCCCTTTCCACACCAGGCTCAGCCGGTTCAGCTCGGCAGGATGAGAAGGAGTGCATTAAATACCAGGTGTCCCTTCCCGACACCATGAAGCTGGAGTCATCTCACTCCCGGGGCAGCATGGCTACACTTGGGGGAGCCTCCTCTTCTGCTCATCATCCCATCACCACTTATCCTCCCTATGTCCCCGAATATAGCTCTGGACTCTTCCCTCCTAGTAGCCTGCTGGGAGGATCACCCACAGGGTTCGGATGTAAGTCGAGGCCAAAAGCAAGATCCAGCACAGGTAGGATCTGTCTTCCTCTCTGCCAGACTCTTTTCTTTCCTCCATCCTGAGACCCAATCTTCCCATCTTTTCCCTTAGCTCAGGGCGATGATTAGAGGGCTCACTACCTTGCATGGGAAAGACAGAAGTTTTTTCCCCCTCTCCCAAGTATTACTGCTTTGATTTTCCCCATTCTTCCAAATCAGGGACTAGTTTGGAGACATGTCCGATCTTATCCCTTTGGTCTTTAGAATCTAAGGAGAAACAGATTCAGTGTAAGGCTTTTGCAATAAACTAGTGGATGGGGGAGGAAGAAAACAAAAACTGAAATAATACTTCTGTTCTTCAAAAACAAGAATTTTTATATGCTGAAAATGACTTTTAATCACTTTACAAGACAAAAGTCCAAGAGAAAAATCTTTAATATCTAATATGAAAATCAAACCTCTCCAATATAAAACACAAATTACCCTGTAACCCCTGATACTATCTGTTCAGAATTTGTTTCCCCGCTCCATCCCAGTTAAAAAAAAAAAGATAAGTTGAGGCAATGGCAGGAGAACCTTAGCTTTTTTTGGGGGGGTGGGGGAATCAGAAGACCCTAATGAAAATAATAAAATCTTAACAGAGGAGAAAGAACTTTGCCTGGCAGGACTCCCAGTGAGAGAAAAAGAGGGATGGTCAGGGTAGCAAGGGGAAGACAATGCTGAATTTGAAATCAAAAGCCACATCTTATTAATCTCTACCTCTCCTCCTGCCTTTTCATTCCTTGTCCTCTCAACCTAGTAAGAGGGAACTGCTGTGGATTTGACATGCAAGCCATAGAGATCAGAAAAGATATGGAAAGGTTTTTCAGGTGTGACTCTCTCTCACACATTTTCTCCTTCTCTTACACAAATCAAGTCTAATCCGGAAATAAAATATATTTATTTTATTGGTGCAGCCACCTGATTGAACAAAAGCCAAAATTAGAAAAAGAAAAAATAAACAATTGAGCTGGGATTTTTGCCTCAAAGTAATAAAATAAAAGCCTCACCAATTTTGTCTCCCATCAGAGCAATTGGAGTCAGAGAAAGGAGCTCTGGAGAAAGGATTCAAGTTCTGTTTTGTTTTTTGGGGGTTTTTTTGGATGGATTTTGTGAATCGCGTGGTACTGCCTTTGGATTCTGCTGGTTAAGGCTGGGTTCTTCAGAACAGCCCAAATGTCTTACTCTGCAACCTGAGTGGGTTGCAAAAAGAAAAAGTGAAATCCCACTGCCTAGTGTGGGTGAGAAGAGCAGCCTCAAACCAGAGTTTCCAAGGCCCCTGGTGGTTTTTTTCCCCTGCTGTGGAGGTAGGGGCTTGGGAGCCCAGGAACCATGAGATCAGTTTTCAGGGCTTTTTCCAGGGTGACATTTACTCCGACTGTCTGAGCAGGACTGTCTCTATTTAGTTGATATGTTTTAGCTAATCCAATTATTTTCAGACTGCTGCACGCGACAGTTGCATTGTTTATCCCGCGCCAGGAACTTTAATAGAGTCCGGATGCGGTTAGGCTGACAAAAAAACTCAGACCTGCATGTTCTGTACATGAAAGTAGATGAGAGGGAGAAAAAGGGAGGGAGGCTAGATGGAGGAGACAGACAAAAAGCAAGAGACAGAGACAGAGAGAACGAACTCAACCCAGCGGTCCTAGAGTGACCTGTTGTGCTCTGAAACAAGGAACCTTTTGGAGGTCAGGTTGTTGGAGGGGTAGCTTATTTGAGGGAATCTTAGCTTGGGATACTAGAAATCCTGAGGGAGAGGAGTTGAGTTTGGGGGCTGATTTTTAACACCAGCAGCTTCCTGTATTTTGGGGGCGTCCCCACACTAGGGAGAAGAAGGATAGATAAATGCAGCGAGTCAGTGCCCTAGTCTGCCTTGCTGGTGCTGGTGGTTGGAGGAAGGGGTTGGAGAGAGACCCATATTTCCCAAAAGCACTCTTTTCCTTCCTGCTCTCCTCTCCCTTGTTTTATTCCCCACCCCCACCCCCACCCCATTTTTGTGCAGGCCTCTCTAAGGACTATCTGATTATCTAGAAAAGAAGGCTGTGGTTAACATAAACCAAAACTAGGAACACCTACTTTTTTTTTTTGTATCCTGGTTCAATTTCAACCTGATTTTTTTTACTTCTTACTCCCTTCGAACTTCTCCCATTTTCAGTCACAAAAACCCGAAGTAGGACCCCTGGGCAACTGCATGTTAGGGGACAGTGTCGGAGAGAACAGTTGTTTCAAAGGACCCTTTGGTGGGAAAACTCTCCAAGACAGGTGGGGAATTTGAGGGGAGGGGATTCACTTAGTTTTAGTGTTGTTGTTGTTTAAAAAAAACAACACATCTCCACAAAGTCAATGCAGTTAATAAAGGAGGAGAAAAGAAAGAGAGGGGCTGCAGCATTTTGGAAGAACGGTTGAAGTTGTGGTTAGGGTGGCTATGGCTTTTTTTTTTTAAATGCCTGGGTGTTTGTACTCAAATACACCTTTGGGGGAAAAAGATTGAACTATTTTGTATGAGTCATTTTTATTCTCCCCCCTCCCTGAGCTTAGCCTGCTGTTCCCTCAATCTCCAGTCTCACCCCCACTCCCAGTCCCATTCCCAGCCCTCTCTGATTTTGGTTCTATGACCTCTGGGTCCCTCCAAGCAACCAAACCAAAAATCAACTGGTGTTTGAAACTGGCTGTTGAATGTCAAGAGGCCTCACAGCTCTGTGGTTCTGACACCTAAAGGGAGGTGTCATTGTAAGCTGTTCACCCAAAGCACAGGAAAAAAAAAAAAAACAGAGAAAGAGGAAAAAAAAAGAAAGAGAAGGCCCAAGAGAGTCTCATCATCTATTAAAAAAAAAAAGTTGGTAACTTGCAAGAAGCCACAGACTTGAAATAAGCAACAGCAACCAGAAAAACCCCAACAAACCCCATACCCCTAATGAATTGAGAATGAATTGCCCACCAGTGCCTAGACCCAGGCTTAATGTGATACTACCTGGAAGAAGTAACCAGCTGTCTCCCCCCGCCTCCCCATTTAACACTCAGCAGTTCCCCTTGAAAAGGAAGCTGTCATCCTTCCTCTCCCCGGAAAATAAAGTAAATCAGACAGAATATGTCAGTGCCCATTGGAAGTACCCATTCTGCTAGTAAACTCTTGCATATTCAGAGATCACTGATTCCTACTGGGGCTGAGATGGGGGAGGGCTCACTTGGAGTCCTGAGGAGGTCAGGCATAGCCTTTTGCTTCCTATCACAGGACTAAAAATTAGGTGGGCCTTTTCAACTGTCAGGTACTTGAAGACTACCTTAGTGAGTGAGTGAGATTGTCTGCAGAGACAGATACTACTATGGAGTCACTTCTTCGCCTAGAGACTTTATGGTACAGGGAGGGACCTAAGAAAAAGCCCAGGGCTATGTTGTGGGTCACTATATTCCACCTCTTTCTATTTTCTCTCTTTGTACACACCCATTTCCTTAATCCTTTTAGATTTAAGACCCAAAATAAAATGCCTATGAATACAACTCAATGCATCCTTTAGAAATCTTTGGATCTAACACCCTAAGGGGAACCCCCACCCCAGACTTATTGAGTATAGAATTTTATATCTAGAAAGGAACTTAGAGATAGAGTTCTCAACAAACTTAACTACCTCCCGAGATCCAATCCCTCTTAAACAAGACAAACAAAAAAGTACAAAGGCAAGCAAACAATGAAACAGTTAACTATAAAATCCTTTCAGGTTGATTAAAAATGAACTAGTGGTTTCTAGTTTTCTAGATGTTTGTCCCATCCCCCATCAATTTGGAATTGGAATTGAAAGTGAATGAAATAAAAATACCGACAGGACTATGTTGTTTCCAAAGAGCAGATGCCAAATCACCCTTTCTCCCCTTTCCAGTTTTCCTAAATTTCCCTCTGGCTTTTACTTCATATTTTCCTGGTGACTTTTTCCCCTCCTCTTTGTTTATTTCTTGAAGCAAAATCTTTTGATCAGGAATGGGGAACCTGCAACTTAGGGACCACTTGTGGCCTTCTAGGCCCTTGGGTTTGGCCTTATGACTGAGTTAAAGTTTTATAGAACAAATCCTTTTATTAACAAGATTTGTTTAGTGAAGTTTGAATTCAGTCAAAGGGCCACACTTGAGGACCTAGAGGGCCACATGTGGTCTTGAGGTCTAAGGTTCCCAACCCCTGCTTTTGACCCTCAGAAATTCTCCCTACTTTCCTTTCTCCCAAATAATTCAAGTTTAATCATCTTGACCTTTGAAGACACTTAGGATCACTTATGATTAGTCTCAATCCTATAAGGGAACTGGCTACCAGGTCAGGTACCCAAAGGGAAAAAAACTCAAGGCAATGATAAAAATAGGGTCAGAGAGGTCAACAAGAAAGGGTGAGAAAACTGGCAGCAAAATCGGACAAAGTGACCAAGAGAGCAAGGTGTTACAGTCACCCTAGTAAAAATAATTTAAAAGGTCATGTCTCGACTTAGCTGGAAAGAAATCTGGTCCACAAACCTCCTATTACACACGTCTCCCAAGTTTTTATGTCTCTATTCAGCTCTCATTGGGTCAACAATGAATACGTAACTTTGCTTGGCTTAGTTTTCCACAGACAACAACAACAAAGAAGCCTTTGCCTGTTTAGCCTAAAATTAACCCTATCTATGGCCCTTCTTTCCCTTTAGTATTTTGCTCTAACAACAGTTCTTTTGGTTTTCATCTTCTTCCTTTTGGATTTCTCTCTCAGCATACCTTTCCACCTTAATTTTCTTTTTTCTTCTTAAAAAATTTCTCTGTCACTCTTAAAGTTTACCTTTTTCCTATCAGGCTTTGAGTTAAAGTTTAGCTATTTATGAGTCCAGCTAAGTGACCAATGGAAACCTTAACACTGAAATATCTATCTCACTAGGGCTGGGATATTCTCTTAATTTACTGTTACCTGTCCAATGGAGTTTACAGTTTAATTGGAATATGAATCCAAAGGCCCATTTAGCTTCTCTCAACTAGTCTTTCAACTGATCAATTAATAGATGAATCTATTATCCATTTATCTGTGCATCCATCTTTATATTTTTTCCTAATATATATTGTCTCATATGTGTAAACATGCGCTGATCTGAAAACAAGAAATGAAAATAGGTCGCCCCATTTTCTCTTCCTTTTATTTTGAGACCTTGCAGCTAAGCTCTTAAATTTTCCTTGGATTTAGAATTTTCTCAGAGAAATAGTTTGTTGAAATCAGCTTTCCTCTTATTTGAGACTCATTCTTTCTAATCAGGTTCCCTAATAACCTCCCCTTCCATCCCCCCCAGCCAAAAGAGGCAAAGTTCTATTGCTAGTTAGCAACAGATGTAATTTTTGTTTGAAAAGTATTTATATGTGTGAGTGAAACAGAGTTATACGAGGAACAGATAATCAATATTTTCAACAAGAATTTGGGGAAATTCCCTTCCAAAAAGGGGGAAAAAACCCTTTCCTTTTTCCAATTTTCCCTTTACAACCTACACCCTCGTTTACTCAGCCTTCACGTGTGTTTTCCATAAGTGACTTATGTGTGATCTTGTTTCCAGAAGGCAGGGAGTGTGTAAACTGTGGGGCGACCTCAACCCCTTTGTGGAGGAGAGATGGTACTGGTCACTACCTGTGTAATGCCTGTGGACTCTACCACAAAATGAATGGACAGAACCGACCCCTCATTAAGCCCAAGCGAAGGCTGGTAAGTTCTTGAGAAGCACTGATCCAATCACTAACCTTTTTATGTTTTTAATTTCCTTTCTTCA
This sequence comes from Gymnobelideus leadbeateri, assembly GCA_011680675.1. Taxonomy (NCBI): domain Eukaryota; kingdom Metazoa; phylum Chordata; class Mammalia; order Diprotodontia; family Petauridae; genus Gymnobelideus; species Gymnobelideus leadbeateri. The sequence goes on from WOXC01002257.1 coordinate 58,978, forward strand.
GGAAGAGGGAGGATTTTTTTTTTCCCAGGAAATTGGCAGGACAGCCCAAAATCATGTCAGATTGCTCAGGAGAGGGGTCCCTCCTCCTTTTCTTCTCTTTCTCGATCCCCATATCTGAGTTATTAAGAATGTGTCTGCCAGGTTACTAAATCTTGGGTCTGTGCCTTATTAGGACAATTGCTTTTTACAAGACCAGAACGAGTGATTTTAAAATATACTAGAAGATCAATATAACATTTTCCCCATAGGGAAAAATTCATTATAAGGTAAACTTCTTCCAAAGGGGTTTAGTTACTGAAGGAATAGCAGGTAGTGCCAAGGCAAGAATCCTAAAAACAATACTCAATCATAGCCATCATGTAATATGAATTCAAAGTCTATATTTCTGTTAGTTGGATTGTAAATGATCAAACAGCCATCAAGCCCAAATAGTCTTTTCCTTCCTCTCTGGGATAAGGATTCCTCACTACAGAAATTCCTCTGGGAGAAATTTTATTACTTTTTCCCTAATTTTCACAACCAGGAAAAATAAAGAAATTTAGATCATTAATATTTTGGCTCATTTTCTGCTTAATATACCATTAACTTGAGGTGGTGGTTGTTTTTTTTTTTTTAACTTTTTGCCTGTTAGACCTATGCCAATATCTTTTCTACCCCTAATTAATAATATTGGTTTTCATATCTGTAACCTTTTCAGGTTTATAAAATAGTTTTCTCTAAAGAGAAAGGGGATCATATAGGTTAAGTAATTTGTCAATGATTACCATTTGTAAGTATTGGAATTGAGGCACATGACCCAGGAAATATCTAAGGGGAATTTATTTGTAGTCCTGACTTTGGATCTGTCGACAAGATCGAATAGGTTGGTGTAGGAAAGACAAAGTATGCTTAGCAAATGATAAACTTCAACCACAGAAAGGTAGCTAGACTAGGGGTTGTGTGTGTGTGTGTGTGTGTGTGTGTGTGTGTGTGTGTGTGTGGTGGTGGTGGTGGTGATGACATTCAATGGGTGCTGAAGATTCAGAAAGGGAGGAGGAGGAATTTCCCCTTGCAGATCAATAGATGAATTAGCATCCACCAAAATCTAAGGAAAAAATGGCCTCTGTAGTGTTTTTTTAAAAAGAAGTAGTTGCACTTCCCATCAACCAACAACACCTTTCACATCCTCTCTAGAAGAAGGAAAAACTTTCTAGGGATGGAAGTGCTCATAAGGCTTTGATTTTTTGGCAAGTCATAGATCTCCATACTTTTTTTTCTCTTCTCTGTCAGTCTTCCCTTCAACTCTCTCAACCCCCACATACAGGTTTTTTTTTTCCTTTCTCTTATGTGCAAAGCTAACTTCCTAGGAAAAAGCTGCCGGATATCTGAGCACTGGAGATAACTCATAAACAGCAGCTCTGCTTCCCCAACCCAAACATTAAGATGTTTGAAAGGATCAGAACTAGAAGGATTTGAAAAAAACAGCTGGAGGTGTTAGTGTAAAATGAGGGTGATCACACCACAAAAGAATGTTCTGAATCACCCCAAACCTGGCCCTGGTTGAAAAAAAAACCCTCTTGTCCTAAAATGTTTTAATACCCTTGAAGTACAGAAAGTGAGAAAAAAAGGAAGAAAACAAGGTGTGTTTGTGTTTGTGTGTGTGTGTGTGTGTGTGTGTGTGTGTGTGTGTGTGTGTGTGTGTGTGTGTGTGTGTGTGTTCACATACTCCCATACCAGGGCTACCTGTAAATTTTATATCTTTCTCTGACTTATCCTCTGTTTAGACTGCAAGTTGGGAAGACTTTTTTTTGTCATTTTGTCTTGACTCAGCTTCCCCAAGAAAGCACTGGAACTCTGAGTAATAATTGATTTTCATTTTAAAGTTCAGTTGCTATGACATTTTCATCTGTCATTGCTTTCTTAATCATCCTTTCTGGAGAAATTTATACCTTTATTTCCTTAGAAATGAAATATAGTTGAAACCTATTCAGACTTTGCTTATCCTTGAGTGACACTTTAACTACTAGACCTATGGAACCTCTGTTTTCTTTTCTCTTCCTTTCCATATAGCCCTTTCTCCTATCTCTATAATGTCCCTAGCTTGCTATTCTCCCTCCACCCCCACCCCAGATCATTTAAAATTTGGAGAATTATGCCCAAGCTTATAATAAAGCACTTTTGAAAGATATGTATCTACCATTAAATAAACTGATACAAGACACTTAAGTAATCCCTTAAGGGAGAATCATATTTTTTTTTCCTTTTCCTTAGTGCTACCAAGATTTTCTGAATTTCTCACAACCAGAAAGTAGTTGAACTGCTTACAATATTAATGCAGTTTGCCTTCTGTTGATAGACTGAAGAGTTTGACTTTTAAAAGAGATTCTACATAATTTTGTGTAAAACAGAAGGCATTTTTGCAGTCTGTTTGTATACATGCCATTATCCATATTAACCTTAGTCTGGACTTGAAGTTTATTTTGTTTTGTGTTTTTTTTTTGAGCTGGTGTTATGCATTTGTAAAATGTAATATTTATATTCATATAATATATAATCAAACTAGTTTGGTTTTTTTGAGCTAGCATTATATATTTATGAAATATAATATTTATATCCATATAATAATATGTAATAACCAAACTTTGGCTCTGGGAAAGTCAGGAACCATAAATGTACTAATAATTTCTGAGAATTTTTTAAAAAATAATCAAGAGAAGTTCATAATAATTATGAAAAATAGTACTTTTTATTTGTTTAGTAACTTTCTTTTTAAGAGTGTATATGTGAAATGATTTCTTGGGTATTTCACTATTAATGCTTGGTCCCTTGTAAGGTAACAGTTTTAAAAGACTCCAAGGTATGTAGAATTAAGAGTCAGTGCTCTTGGGATATGGTGAATGGTCTATACAACTCGGCTAGCAAAGCATCACCAAAGTTTTTCAAAGATGATATTGTTTGAGACTCTTAATTTCTAGTATTGCCTAGGGAGCAAACTCACATTTCTAAAAATTATGTGTTTGGTATTGGGAATTAAGGAATCAGGTGTTCATGTACAGAACAATTTAGTGACTTTGAAAGGAAGAGCAACATTATTGTTAAGTCAAAATAGCAACTGATCAGGTTTTGTTTTGGTTTGGGTTTTTTTTTTTTTTTGGCAATTTCATGTGTTCGGTCTAACTTTTCTCTTGATGTAATATTGAACAGAACCAATCTAGCTTCACTTTCTGGTTGTGTTTCCTGGACCACATTTCATTTGATTAACTGCCATGCACCATTCCTTTTGGGGGGGGAGGGGAAACCTTAGGGGAAATGGAGGTACTGAATATAGTAGATTTTTTCAAGTGTAAAGCTTAGTCCTTCCCCCTCCCCCACAACTTATTTTAAAGAAATAAAATTTCATTTCCCGAGACAGAAAATGGTCCCTTTCCAAAACTACTAAGGAGTTAGAAATGGAAAATAAAATTGTTAAATAGTTTTAGGAGCTTAAAAAATGGTTGAAATAAGAATCTTTTTGTTGTTCAATCATTTTTTTCAGCCATGTCTGACACCTCATGACCCCATTTGGGGTTTTCTTGGCAAGAAAGCAGGGTGGTTTGCCATTTCCTTCTCTAGTTCATTTTACTGCTGAAGAAACTGAGGCAAACAGGGTTAAGTGACTTGGCCTCCGGGACACAGAGCTAGCAAGTGTCTAAGGCCAGAGTTTTCCTGATCCTACTCTATCCTTTTAAAGGGAAATAAATGTAATGGCATAACCAGGGAATCCAGGGAAGAGAACAAGCATTGATTAAATTCCTACTATGTGCCAGGTACTGTGCTACATGTATTATAAATATCTCTTTTGATATAGAAAAATAGATAGCATGGGCATTGCCTCTGATATTGTGCTCACTACGCTGTTTGTATTCAATTGATTTACTTAATGTATTGGCAGACCTGGGCATAAATCAAGGTATTTGGGCATGGGGGTAGGGGTGGGGAGGAAGGAGAAAAGAGAAGAAATGTGGGAAGAAGAGGAGGAAGAGGAAAGAGAATCAGGTTATTTGGCTGAAGAAGACCTAATGTTTTTATTGAGTAACAAATTTCCTTGACTTTAGTTAGTGTCCTTGACTTGAAACAAATTGAAGGATGAAAGTGTTGGTTGTCATTCATGGGTAGCAAGGAGGATAGTTTGAAGGTGTAGGCTGCATGAGATGCCACTTTCAACAGTGGGCTCAGAGTATTAGGAAGTTTTATCGACAAGTAGCTGAAGGATGCCTGAGGAGGTGTTTCCTGAGTCACAGAAGACATGCTACTTTCATTCCGATATATCCATACCCTCCTATATACTACTTACCTTTTATTTTTGTTTGTTTGCTTCGGGGGTTTTTTTAACTGGCTTTTTGACGTTACTGTTCCTTTATTTTACATAGCTCAAGCTGGACAGAATTGTGACTTCAGTTGTCCCTCACTGTTCTTGAGACCATTTGCTTAGTAGCACTTGTTTATATTGATTTTAACTGGAAACTTTCATGTAGAAGCAGTTCTATAGGCCAAGACCCAAGAAATGGGACTACTAGCCTGGGGGAATGTGAAACTTCATGCTGTGGCCTGTAGGCCCCTGAAAAGTAATTTCCTAGTGAGTTGTGAGGGTGTCCAGAGGACAGTGGCTATCTTCCAAGCGCCAAGGATAGCTTTTCATATCCTTGTTAAGGTTACCCCTTCCCCCATCCCACCCACTTACCTCAGACCAAATATGAGGTTAAAGTCAAAATAGTCAGAGCCATGTCCTCTAATGTGTATGAATTAGCTCTGCTTAGGTTTGTCTAAGCCGATTTTGGGGATCTTCATCACTTTCATGTGGGCCACTTGCTAGTTTTGATTTCAATGACGATTTCTTCTTCTTTTTTTAATGCTTTAACGTATTTTATCTTCTTCCCTCTCCTTCCTCCACCCACTCCCTCCACCCTCAGTCTGCAGCCAGAAGAGCAGGTACGTCCTGTGCAAACTGTCAGACCACCACTACTACCCTGTGGAGGAGAAATGCCAATGGAGATCCCGTGTGTAATGCCTGTGGGCTCTACTATAAGCTGCACAATGTAAGTGGAAACGTAGCCTCAAAAAAGAGCCTAGTGGGCAGCAGTGACTCTACGTTCTAAGCTTTTCCATTTCCTTTTGGACTTCCCTGTTAATAATGGAACTGACTTTATTTGGGTAAGGGTATTGGCCCCAGATCACTTCTATTTATTCATAATTAATGTTCAGAGAAGGGCGGCCACTGGTTAATGATTTTCGAGGAGGCCACAGGAACTCATGAATACCATCTACAAGGGGGTGGAGGGGCCTTGAACTTCAGCAGTTGGGGTTCCCATGTGAATGACATCATAGATATTTCAAATATTAAAAGATATAATGAATGTAGCAGGACCCACTTTGGAGCATTCCTGTTTTTAGTAATTAAAAAAAAGGACCTTGCATCAGTAACAATATAGTTTAGCCATGTAAGGGCCAGGTTGGGAAAGGTTTAGACACACAGAACAACATTATCCACTTAACCTGCTTTGGAAAACACAACATGCAATGTAGCAATGTGATATGCTAAGTGTGCCTGGTCTGGTTTTTCAAGAAAAAAAAAATTCTCCTTGGAAAACAAAAAAGAAGCCAGCAATTATATTTTTGATGTTTCCTTAGTTTTCCTTTTTTTTTTCCCAAAGCCGAAGAGGAAAAAGAGAAATAGAATTATAATGCGTAGGTTTTGATTCCTAAAACCAAGAGGAAAGATTCTATGACTGAGGAGTGAAGGGGGCAGGCAGTGGGTCAGAGGTAGTGGTGGGGAGGTGTTGGTAAAAGATATGGCTAACCCTGTGCTTTGAATTTTAAATGGGCTCCTTCTATGAGACATGAAATGAAATGTCTCAAAAATTTCATCTAATGTCTTTGTCCTGACTAGCTTGCACATGCATAGAAACCCTGAGGAAAGCAGCGATGTGAAAATACCTATGCCCAGCAAAACAAAGACTCAGTGCTTTCTCTTATATCTTATTGACAGAACAATAATCACTGATGATATTAATATCATAATTCCCACTTTTATTTTTCTCCCTGGGGTTGGCTGTTTTTATTTTTAATCTTTTGCTATGGGCTCTTCCTATATTTGCCATTGCCTCCCCAACCCTCCTTTTAAAAATCTCTATCATTTTTTCTCAGGCCCATGACACTCACCTTAGTGCCATGTATCTATAGACCCCCAAAGTTAACCTCTTTAAAAAGAAGTTTTGGTCTAAAGAGCCACAATTTATCCCTCTCTCATTTCTCCCCCTCAAGATTCTTGGCCATTCTGACCTTGGCTAAGTCTAGTGGGAAGGGGAAAAAAAGCATGTTTTTTTTTTTTTAATTGCCCAAGGGCTCTTCTGGCAACATTTCCACCTGAACAAAGAATACCTGGGATTTGGAGAGGAAGCTCCTTCTTGTTAGCTTTTTCAGCAGAAACTCTTGGGTCCTGCTGGCATTACTTAGGGATGACTAAAACACCCCAGCCTTTATGGGCCTTCCCTATGCTTACTGGGTACACTAGAAATACTCTCTCTTTGGGAAGGAATCTCCTGAATTTTCAGTTTCCCTTTGTAAAATCTACCATTTTTGCCCTTGTCATATGGTTCTCATTTGCTCTCAAGTGTGAATGGCTGCTTATTTTTAAGTAATCTAGAAGAAGCTCCATTTTGTACTTAAGGGGAATTCTGTTGCCCATTGGGTGGAGGGGGAGCTAAAGGTGTGTGATTAATTGCTGGGAGATTCAGAGCATGTAGATTTATTGCTTTCTTTATCATTGACACCACTGATAAGACCTCCCTCCTTTAGGGGTTGGCAGAGTTGGGGTATGCATTTATGTTGGTGATTTACTTGGAATAAAGAGAGAAAGGGGAAAAGGAAGAGAGGCAAAGGCAGAACTAGTAGTGGCTTTAAGAAGGAATATAAGCCTCTGTGGGTGAGGTAGGTGTCCTTGAATATAGCTTTGGAGATAGTCGCTACCCTCCCAGTTCTCCAAATTCCATGAGAAGTTGTTTCACAATTTACCAGTGGACCAATACCTGCCTAATAGAAGCAAGGAGATGGAGACCAAGACACACAGAATATTCTGTGAGGAATGCTAGGCCCATTCCTTTGGTATTTGCCCAGGGCAGCATTTCCTAAACTGATTTGGCTGTGAGACACTTTTGGGCTTGAAATAAATTGATGGAACCCTTAAATGCTCTTCTTTGGAATCTGGGGTTATAAAATGCCCCCAGGATAAAAAAGAACCTGGAAAATTTTAAAGCAAAGGGAAGGAATTAATTCCTTTCATATTGAAAAATCTAAGCATAGTGTTTTATTGACAAATATGCTTTCATACTTAATGTTGCATATGGGAAAGGCTCAATAAAATCAAAATTTTCTCTTGCAACTTCTTTTTTTTTTTTAAAGCAATTGGGGTTAAGTAACTTGCTCAAGGTTACATGGCCAGTCATTATTTATGTGTGGGTGCTCATTTTCTGAGGCGGGAACTGATCCCGGGTCCTCCTGACTCCTGGTGCTCTTACTGCCTTGGTGGTAGGGCTTTAGTGCTGGGAGGCCCATTTGATGGGTTGATGATGTCATCCTGGGGTCTCTTGGCACCTGTGGGTACTGTAAGAGTGAGTTTTCAGGCTTCTCCCCCGCCAAGAGTTATTCAGAGAGCAAAAATATGTGTCTCTGGGTATGTGTACTCACACTTTCATTCTGCCATATTTGAGTTAAGAGAAAAATCTGATAAAAACAATTGTCAAATTTGAATTGACACTACTCCCCAAATCAGGTGGCCAGGGTATTGGCTTTAAGAGGGGCACTTCTGTCTGTCTGTCTCTCTCTCTCTCTCTCTCTCTCTCTCACACACACACACACACACAGAGTAGGTTTTGTTTTGCTCTTTTTCTCCATTTGACTCAGAGATGTCACTTGTCAGTTAGTTGCTATATGATATGGCTACCTACTGATTTGGATTCAGAGCCCTAGAAGGCTCTTGTCTGTAGTTAGTGGGATTGGGACAAATAGGAGACATATTGGGAAAACCATCTACTTCCTTTTATTTTAAGTTATTTAATTTTTTTCAAAGATAGCTTGGAAAAGTGGGAAAGTTAGAAGTTAAATTTGCATTAAGTTATTTAATTTTTTTCAAAGATAGCTTGGAAAAGTGGGAAAGTTAGAAGTTAGATTTGCATTAAGTTATTTAATTTTTTTCAAAGATAGCTTGGAAAAGTGGGAAAGTTAGAAGTTAGATTTGCATTAAGTTATTTAATTTTTTTCAAAGATAGCTTGGAAAAGTGGGAAAGTTAGAAGTTAGATTTGCATTGCTCTCCAACTAGGTCATAAAAATCTTGGGCAAATCACTAAACTCTTTAGACTTAATAGGAAGCTTGGATTTGGTCTTTTCTCCCAAGTCTGATATTTCATATATGTACATCTGTTTCTTTCCTATGTGGATCACGGTGTTAAGAATTATTTTAACTACACAATTTTCAATTGATTAAAGTAACTTTATTGTAGAATGAATGTAAGAATCATAGGGTCATAGATTTAGAACTAAGGGACCTTAGAGGCTATCTAGCCTAATCCCTCCTTTTATAGATGGGGAAACAGAATCAAAGAGATTGTGACTTGCCCAGGGTCCACAAAAGTAGCATATAGTAGTAGTAGTGGTGGTGGTGGTGGTAGTAGCAGTAGCAGTAGCAGCAGTAGTAGTAGTAGTAGTAGTAGTAGTAGTAGTAGTAGTAGTAGTAGTAGTAGTGATAATAGTAGTAATGGTAGTAGTAGTAGTAATAGTACTAGGCAACCTTAAAATAGTGCTTTTAGGTTTGAAAAAAAGCTGGCCATTTTTGACAGTCCTCAAGGAACTCTTCATTCCACTGCATTCTTAACAGAAGAATCCTCTTAATGGTGAAAGTTTAGCCACTGGAGTTTATGACCAAGAAAAACCTTGTGACTTTGTGTAGTGATAATAAGAATCATACTGAGATAATTGTTGGTATAAGAGTTTTGTTTACTTAGCAATTGGAGGAAATAATTAGTTCTCATTTTCATGGTCTTGGCATTTCTCCTGCCCATCTAGATATCTGCATAGATGCAATGAGTTTCTTTCTATTATCTAGGTGTTCAGCTATCTGCATATCTATATCACGGGATCAAGGTGATGTTGTAGTTAGTTATCTGGGTTTGTGTTATCTGGGGATCTTGATATTGTACTTAGATTCTGGCTATGTACTGTTACCTGTATATCAAGATAGCAGCATATGGAGCCAGGCCTTTGTAGGTCTTACTCTATGGGTATAACTGTACATCCAGATTCTTATCTAGCCAGAGATGGTAGAAGGGTAAGAGGGGGCTGTCATCTCGGTAGGCCTCGGGGTTGACCATGATATGAAAGCTGATGAAGAAAGTGCTGAGATTTAATTTTGGGAGTGGCCTTTTTGTTTATGCTGCTGAGCCCTCCCAATGCAATGAGGAAACGAGCCTTAAGTCCTCAACCCCAGAGATCATGCCTGGGCTTTGTGGATACATCCAGATTCCTGTCCCTCCCTCACATCTTAGCTCAGGGCTCCTCTTCGGAATTTTTGTGCTTGCTGCTACCAGCTGACATAGTACTAGCTCTAGGAACTTGTTTGGTATTTAGCTGTTATTTTCCTCAGTGTCCATTTTTTAGTTTTATAAGCAGCTGGGTATATCCTTAAGTTCTGGAAGATATCATCCCTTCTCACACGGGAAGCAGGGTTGGAAAGGGCTGTTTCTGCCCCAAGGTACATTAGGCAGATTGAGCAGGTTTGGGGATACCAGAGTTTCCCACAGCTTTAGGGTCAGACCCTGGCATTAACCTCTTACTCCTCTTCACTTCCTTTTTCTTGGAAATAATACCAAATGGATAGAACCACAGATTTTAAGTGACTTGCCTGAGGTCAGGCCCTACAAGATAACAGATATATGCCTGACCATTTGTGTTCATCTGACCTTGACCAGATGTGGGAAATATTAGTCACACAATTTTATTTCTCCCCTGGTACTACCCTCCCTCACCACCCCAGGTAAATCTCTTTCAAAGAAGAAATGAGATGGGTTCAGAAGAAAGAGATTATAGTCTCTGACACTAAAATGTAGTGTGATTCTCAGAGTGGGGTTGTGTAGGAACAGTAACTGAGATTTATCTTGCTTTGCTCTGGACTTTCAACACCTGTCCATGTTTGACCTTTTATTCCTTAGACTGAGATTATTTCAGTATCTGGCAAAGTGCCATTTGAAGCATTTATTATTTACTGATAGATTGATTGATCGCTGACTGATTATTGGGATAGGCAGATCCTTGCCCTAAACCAAGTACATACAACAGGGCCAAAATTAATAGCTCATAAGGGTTTTAGATTTGGTAGAGAGTATGAGGGAAGCAATTCCTTTCTGGAAGAGCTTTGGAGCTGAAAACAGCCTCTAATGAGGAAAATGTATATATGCCAAAGGAACATTTTAGTGCAAGACTCATCCTAAAAAGGTCAGGACCAAACCAAAAATTTCTTGAGTGGTTTGATACTAGTTTCCAAGGCACTCTTTCTTGATAAGTGCTTGCCTGGGCCAGCTCAGAGTGAGTGAGATTGGACTTATCTTTTGAAATCATAGATTATATTTCTGTTTTGATCAATATGCAAACAAAATGACATTAGGTGAAATGTCTGAAAGAACTAAGGAAAAAAAATAACTTTTGTAGAAATGAAGTCATCCTGATTGGGTCCCTAAAATGAGGTCTTTTGGAATGACAGAGTTCCCTGAAGAAATTTCTCTGAGATAATACTGACAAAACTGACTGATAAACTGTATAGTAACTTGTGATTCTTGGTCCCTGAAAGTGAGAAGCAAATCCTATAACCCAAAAGTTTCCATTCGAAAGAGTCTCGGCTTCCAGGGAGAGGGTGAGAGGTGGGAAGGAAGGAGGGGAAGACAAAAACACAGAGAACTACCACATGACACACTCTGATGGTGGTGGTGGTGGTGGGGTGAGGATGTATGAGAGCCTTTGGCCATTTTGAAGCCAGCATGAAAGCACAAAAATATATATAATTAATCTTTGTTTAGATTAACAGACCCCTGACTATGAAGAAGGAAGGCATCCAGACCAGAAACCGAAAAATGTCTAGCAAATCCAAAAAATGCAAAAAGGTTCACGACAGCCTGGAGGACTTCCCCAAGAGCAGCTCGTTTAATCCGGCCGCCCTCTCCAGACACATGACTTCACTCAGTCATATTTCACCTTTTAGCCATTCCAGTCACATTCTGACTACTCCAACACCGATGCACCCACCATCCAGCCTCTCTTTCGGACCTCACCATCCTTCCAGCATGGTCACTGCCATGGGTTAGACTTCCCTGTTCGATGCTTAAAGGTCTCAAAGTGAGATTTCCCCTCCCTCCCCTTTATACTTGCATTTTTGCAGGAGCAGTATCATGAAGCCTAAAAATGATGGAAATATGTTATTTGAAGGCAGAAAGAGAAGTGATGTTTGCCACTTTTTAAAAGGAGCTCACTGTGGTGTCTATGGTCTCAACCACTGAATCTGGATCCCATTTGTGAATAAGCCATTCAGACTCATATTCCCTATTTAACAGGGTCTCTAGTGCTGTGAAAAAAAATGCTGAACATTGCATATAACTTATATTGTAAGAAATACTGTACATTTGAGGAAGACTTTATTGCATCTGGGTAGCTCTAAGAAGGGCATGAAGGACACCAAGAAATTTAAAGAATATGGGGAGGAAAAAAGTGTGGACGTAAGAAGAAACTAGGTCTAATACCCACATGGACAAGATGCCGGTTGTGTTTCCTTTCACTGGCCACAGTTGTTTGATAACATTTAAAAAAAAAAAAAGAAGGAAAAAAAAAGTCATAGGCAGATCATTCATTCAAGGCTGTGGGCCTCTGCATAGGAAGAAACACAATCAATTCCAGGCAATCAGTGTTAACATTCCGATATTGCCACTGAGGGTTTTCAGATAGCCATTCTCCAGACCTATATGCATTGTGAACAAGTCCCTGTAATTGTTGTTTGTATGTATAATTCAAAGTACCAAAATAAGAAAAGATGTAGATTTATTTCATCATATTATACAGACTGAATTGTATAAATTTATTTACTGCTAGTGTTAAGAACTGCTTTTTTTGTTTTAATATTTTTTTCTCTATATATTTTTTGGTTGAATAAACTAGATTACATTCAGTTGACCTAAGGTGGTTGTGCTCTAGAGGGTTTATTTTCCATTTTTTTTTTGTTGATATTTATTAAATAGCTTCCACGGGTACAGCGGCATCTGTCTTTTCACTCACTCCTCTTGTGGCCTATGCTAATGCAGGTAGCAATGTATGAGCTACCAACATGCATGTTAGCAATTGAGGCCTTCACTGGCCCAAGTCCTTCTGAGAGCAGCAGCCTGGCTGATTTATTAGGCCCCTTTGTGTTCTGTGCTAGTTGTCACTGCCTTAATACAGTCTGTTGGGGGAAAAAAAAGCTGCAACATTAAAAAAAAAAAAAACCACAAGATAACATGTCATCAAAGCGATGGCCAAGCTCTCATAGAATGTGGTAGTTGTAGCTTATTTAAATACGTGAAGCTTTTTGAAACAAGTCATGTAAGTTGTATCCCCAAGGAGGTAATTTTAACCCTCACATTGATGATCTATTCCTATGGGGAATTGTTTGGGTGTTTGTGGGGGTCTGAGTTTGTCCCAGAAGAGTTTATTTTGTGGTTGAGGCAACTCTCATGGCTATCATACCCACCAAGCTTGAGTTCCCTTGACTTGCCTTTTTTTTTTTTTAATTCCTGTGGGACCTGGGTAGGCAAAGTTCCCACAGGAGAAAATGGGACCTTTCCCTGCCTGAAACCCACAGGATGAGCCTCTGCTGCAGATGGATTCCTTGTGGTAATGTTCAAGATGTAAATGAACTGGGCTGGTTCTTGGGTTTCATTTCTTTTTTGTTTTTCTACTGTTGAATGGAATAACACCGCAGTGAAGGATTTATTGGAATGTTTGCGAGACATGAAATAAGCATTTTGTAACGCTGTATATTTCCCTTTTTACTCTGTTGACAGAATGTGTAACTATGGTGCACATTGAAAAATCTATGTTAATCACCTCTCTGCTTTCTTAAATATTTTAAACCTAAAACTCAATGTTTAAATAAAGGAGTAGAGAATTGCTGAGATTCAAAAGGAGTTCTTACTGGCTCCTAATTAACCATCGACAATGTTATTTTCAATTACTTTTAAAGCACCAAAGGAATACTCTCACCTTTTGCCATATTAAACTTGGTGAATTTTGTCATAGTCACGATGTCTCAGGACTTGCCACCTCTTTTCTTCATGAATATATTTGAGTAAATGCCCTTTCACCTTGAGAACAGGGAGTTCAAATTCTTTACATTCTTTGAAAAAAAAAATAACCCAACACAGCAACACCCCAACAACTTTGAGTCTTAAATAATGTAGCTGTATTGACACATTTGACCATTTTCCTTCCTCAGAGAAATGTCATTTCATCATCCTGTATATTGTGTTAACATACTAAGGTGTTTCTAGATGATGCAAAGGGGTTTTTTTTTTAATATATAAAGTTCATGGTGACGACGAGTCAGTTTATTCTTTAGAATATTATCTTACATTTTCAGTTTTTCTGTTTTCGATAAAGCACCTCAGAGAGCAATACTAGAGAGGGGTTTAATCTAGAAAAAAGCCAGACTAAGTGCTGTTGACCAATGTATTGCTACAATGTTTCTGAGTAAACTGTATCCCTAATTAATTTTCTGTCTGTCTTGTCTCATTTTTGAAATATCGGTTACGTTAGTTCACATTCAAGGGAAATACCTGAGAAGCAAAAAGTGTAACTGGGGATGGATTGTTTCTTATTTATTTTTTTCTTTGAAAGCCCAAACCATAGGACAAAAACACATGGATGAATTACTGTATAGTATTAAGATTTCTGAAGTCTGCTAATAATGAATTCATATATTCAGGATTTTGACTTTAGCTTATATTTCTCGGATGACCCCTCACACACATTTTTATAGCTGAATAAAAAATGGAGAAATCAATAGACCTTGGGTCTTATTGGCACTCTGAATTTTTAAAAATGGTTTTAGGCATTTTGATAAAGTTCATATCCCACCTTCAGAAAAGTAGCTAGCAGTTGTATAAACTCGATGAGAGGAAGTAGAAACTCCCAGAACCTACATCCCCAAATCAATCAACCTCTTGGAAAAGTTCCCAAAGTTTTGGACTGGTTTCAGTTTAACTTGCTTCTCATGGTTAGCCTTCATTTTTGGCCCATCTTTCCTGAGCCTGAAACTGAGAACAAGGAGTGCTCTTTAATATCTTGAGGCTTGACAGACCAGAAGGTTTGTGGTGAAACACCTGATTTCTGACATGCCATGAACAAAACTGTGTTTTCCCCACATCACTAAAATATCTTTAAAAAAGGATTACTTTCAAGATAACAATATTTTACATTTATATCACTTCAAAGTTTTCAAAGTGCTTTACACATATTATCTCATTTGATTCTTAAAATAGCCCTTTGAGGTAGGTGCTAATATTATCCCTATTTTACAGAGAAGTAAACTGAGGTTAGAGAGGATAAGTGACTTGCCCAGGGACCTGGAGCTAATAATTATCTGAGGGGAGATACAAATCCTTACTCCAAGTCTCCTTTCACCACTACTCTGTACTATTTCTCTAAGACACAAAGATATCACCCTAAGTCCCTCATCCTATCTTCCATAAAAAGAAACAAAAAATCAAATTTAAATACTGGGTTTTGTTTTGGGTGGATCTTAGACCTTCTTATTTAGTTACTTACCCCAAATATTTCTCTCACAATTTCATTGCTAAGAAAGAATAATAAAAGGGTTAAATATTAGGAGACCCTTGGGTGTGGTGGGGGTATGCTGGGAGTCCTTTGTACTGGGGAGGCTGTGGCTGGTGAATTTCTAGAGCTTGGGATTTCTAAGATATAATATGATCAGGTGCCTGCACTGTCTGGCACCATATTGGTGCCAAGAGGGGGAGTTGTGTGTGTGTGGGAGGAGGTGGGGGGGATGTCTGAGGAAGGGCAAACTGGTCCAGGTTAAAAATGAAGAAGATTAAAGGTTCTCTGCTGGTCAACAGTGGCTCAGCCAGGGATTGGCTGGGGGAGAAAGGATATGCCATCTTTAAAAAAAAAAAGAAGAGGGAAGACATTTGAACTATAGTGTATTCTAAAGTAACCAGTTTATTTCTATTTCCTCTTGAAACATTTTCTAAGAGTAAAAATTACCCTAAAATGGAAATATATGATGAAACCAGTAGTTTGTTTCCAAGACCATCATTCCTACATTTCTGAATTTGGTAGCATGATCAAATAAGAGTTTCCTTTTGAGTAGTGGTAGAAAAGAGCACAGGTAAATCGTTGAATTGGATTTGATTATCTTCTTTACAAAGATGATGGCAAAGAGAAACCAAGACTACAGAAAATCTTAATTGAATAATAACAATGATGACTAAAATAGTTATTTAGCACTTTATGATTTACAAATTACTTTACTGATCCCCCAAACACTCTGGTAACTAATTAGTACATGGATTATTATCCTCACATTATAGATGAGGAAGCTGGGACTTAGCCTTTGACTTATCCAGGGTCAAAAAGTCTGGCATATAGGGGAGTGGAACTCAGGTCTTCAAACTTCAAGTTCTGGGGCACTTTCATGTGATATAAAACAAAGAATACTCTCCTGGGAGCCAGGGGTCATAGATTTTAGTCCTGGTTCTAGGGCCTTAGGCAATTCACTCAGTACCTTGGAGATCTGTTCATAAAAGGGTAGACTCAAAGACCTCTTAAGGGGCTTTCCAAGTCTAAGAAGTGCATGATTCTGTTGGATATTTTTTGTTGGGGGAGTCCAACCCTTGTCAGAAAAGGACTTTCTGTCAGGATTTTGATCAGGACACTATTAAATGCCTAGAGTGATGGTAGTTCACAGGCTCACAGCTGGGTCAAGAGTAAATTCCAAGAACATCTGTCCTTAACATTATCTTGTGAAACACAAATTAACTTGTATTTTATGACTGTCACCCCAGAATGGGAGCTGGTGTCTCTGTTTTTAGATCCCCTGTTCTCTTTGAAAGGTATCCAGGCTCCTTCTGAGATGAATGCACATCACTTGCTTGTCTTGCTGATTTTGGCACCATGCTTCATATTTCCCTCATCCATTGTCCAGAGAAATACTTCCTGAATTGCTTATAGGCTTTTCTAGGGAAAGAGCCAGAGTTCACAAGTCCTTCCTTCCTTCCTTCCTTCCTTCCTTCCTTCCTTCCTTCCTTCCTTCCTTCCTTCTCCTCCTCCTCCTCCTCCTTCTTCTTTTCTTCTCCTTCTTCTTTTCTTCTCCTTCTTCTTCGTCTCCTCCTCCTCCTCCTGCTCCTCCATCTTCCTTCCCTTCCCTCCTCCTCCCTCCTTCTTCCTCTTCCTTCTTTATCTTCCTTCTTCTTCCTCCTCCCTCCTTCCTCTTCCCTCCTCTTCCTCCTCCTTCTTTCTGGAATAAAGGAAAGAAAGTAGATTCCCACTCAGTGAAGTGCTCCCTCCCACAATGCTCTGTTCAGGTTCAGAGATCTGTAGTCTCTTCCTATCTCTCCCCAGATTTCCTCAACAGGGAACCCCTGGTACATTAGCCACATTGTCTCTGGTGCATTTTTAAAATCCCCTGTCATGTCTGTGTGCACGGTTTGGCAGACTGCACACTGGAGTGAGGATTTGGAGAGTGAGCCTAGGCCTCTCCTACTGGCCTTAAACTAAACAAAAGGCATGCATTGTAATATATCCCACTATACTGCTCTCATTCTAGGTACCTGTCTGTGATTACTTTGGGAGACAGAGAGAATATCTCCCTGTGGGAGCAGTTTTGGGCCTAGCATTAGGCACCTTAGAAACATAGTACATGGGAATGTAAGTGATAATTGGGAAATAATTTTCAAAATCAAGCCCATTCATTTTGATGTGACTGTATACTGGGATTGTCTGAGAAGGGATGCTCTGTAGAAAGGCTTATGACAAAATACTTGGGTAGTTGGATCAGACAAATTAGATGTGAGCTTGTGTGCACATTTAATATCCAGATAATAGTTGGCTAATTTTTGGTTGAACTACTCCTGTATTAGTGCATAGCTTGTTGGCCAATTTATTTTGAAAGTTATAATGGATGAGTTTGACTATATTTGGCTACTTGCCATGATCTTCTTGGTCAGAGGGTCTCTTGCAGTCTCTTGCAATTATTATAGTGCAGCTACTAAGATATGATTTAGTTCGAAGAAGTAATGAAATAGGAAGCCAACTGGCTCTCAACTAAATAGTGGGTTAGGCCAATTACCCTTACCATTAATCAGTTAACAAATATTTAACAAGCATCTACTATGTGCCAGGCACTGTCCTAGGTGCTACAGATATAAATTCTATTGAAATGATCCCTATTTTCAAGGAACTTACCTTCTAATGGCAAGAATAATACTTCAAGAATCTATGATTTTATCTGTGAGTGTTCCTTATACTGATGAAGCTTCCAGTAATATTTGGAGCCAGAGAATCTGGGTTCAAATCCTGTCTCTTACCTTATTATTTGTGTGATCTTGAGCAAGTCACCAAAGTTCTCTGGGCATCCAATTTCTTATTTTACAAAACGAAGGGGATGGCCTCTTCCAACTCTAGTTCTTTTGATTATCTTTCTTTTTTATTAATAAGGGAAACAAAAACATATCATAAGCTTAAATATAAAGTTAAAAAGGAAAAAAAAGCATGTTGTGTGCATAGCAGAACAAAGAGAGGATTCAAAATATGTAACAATAAATTTTCATTTCAAGAAAGCCTTTGTGATAAATAATACTCATTGTGTTGAGAATTGTCCATCCTTTCTCTGCTTCCTTGTGAGTTTTCTTTTGTTCTCTGCTGTGCACTTTTTTACTTTGTTCTTTTTTTTCTCTTTGGAGGTGGGAGGGCAGGGCAGTTGGGGTTAAGTGACTTGCCCAAGGTCACACAGCTAGTAATTATTAAGTGTCTGAGGCTGGATTTGAACTCAGGTCCTCCTCACTCCAGGGCCAGTGCTCTATGCACTGTGCCACCTAGCTGCCCCTACTTTGTTCTTTTTTCCCCCTTCCTCCAACCCCCCTCAGAAGGCCACAATAAAGTTTAGATATGTTCCTCCATAGTTTTATATATATATATATATATATATATATATATATATATATATATATATATATATATATATATATATATATACCCTCCCCCACCCCTGAAATCTACAGTAAAATTTAGATATGTTTCTCCATAGCTGTAGATATATGCATATGCATATACATATATAGACACCAACTCTAATTCTATGATTCCATGGTCCTATGACTAGCTGACCTCTAAATTCCATTCTTGTCCTAAATATATGGTCCAACCATTCTTTAATGCTGAGAACTCTGCCATACCTTTATATATGGTCTCTCAGAGACATGGTCATGCATCACTTGGGTGTTATACTCTCTGGTGATGAATAAATGAATGAAAAAACCTTTATTAAATACTTGTTAGGTGCCAGACATTGTGCGGAGCCCTGGTGATATAAATATAATCAAGCAAAACAGTTCCTGACCTCGAGAAGCTTACATCTGAACAGGAAAAAGATGTTTATGGGGGAGTAGTAGGCAGGGAGAAATGTTCTGTACAGGGAAGTTACAGAGACAGTAATTATGGTCATAAGGGGATTGATATCCCTTTTCCAGGAATGGTAATGTTTGATTGGTTACTGATCTCAGGACTGGAGTTGGAAATCAATGGGGTAGGAAGGGTGAACTGGAATGAAGATGGCCAGGAAGTAACACGGTGGATGTGAGACTGGCATGGACATTTTGAATTCTCACTAATAGAAGCCTAAACTCTCAGGGGGGAAGCTTGAATCTCTGGATCATAGGTGGAGGCTGGAGTACAGGAACATGGCAGTGAACTTGACTCCTAGGTGATGGATGTAGAGTCTGTTCTTGAAGTTTTTTCAACTTTGGTTATATCTGTATGAACGTCCATTTCCCTGGGATAGCCTTTGAGAATTCAAGGTCACCTCTACACTACAATGAAGAATCACAGCAGGATTTTAGCAAGAGAGCAACAGCACTACCAATAAACTGAATTTGACATGGAATATATAGACAGCCTTAGGCATGAGTCCCACTCACTGTGCCCTGGGTGATTCCTTGTACTTCTCTTCCTTCCAGTCTTAAAACTGAAGCCCTGCTTTTGTTCACCAAGGTGGCAGGAAACCTTTCATTAGTCTGGTATCTGAAAGTCACATTTTTCCCATGAAGCCCTGGAATGTGCTCATCAAAGATTTGTTATGAAGTTGGGTTTATGTATGAAAATTTGCAGCACCCCACAGCTTAACAGATATACCAGAAGTGACCAAACCAAAGAGAGCTTCCCTCTAAGGGTTTCCATGGATCCTAGTGGATATGTGGGATCACCCTGAAGATGGAAGGGCTCACAACAAATGGTCCCCGAACACTGAGAAACTGTTTGGGATAATGGATGTGTCAAAGAAGGACAGGGAAACTTGTGTTTATTCTATCCATCCCTCAAGGCCCAACTAGGGGATTATGGAATAAATCAGGCTAAACTACTGGTCTGGAGGGCTTTCTTTATGCTGTCCACAGGAAATAATAAGAAAAATCCCACATCACATTTAATTCTTGTGTGTATACCTCATAAGATAATCTTTGTAACTTGAACATGTATAGGTTCCTTCCTCAGAGGAGACACAGAAAACATCAATTAGTAATGATTGCCTTCAATCTGACAACATCTCTGAAGGGGTAAGTTGGGAGCTGGAGTTATTATCTCTGCTTTACAGGAGGGGAATGTAAGATCCAGATAGGACAAATCTATGGTCACACACAGAGTGGGGGACAGTGGAGGACTATAGCCCAGATCTGCACATTAGCTGTGTATTTACATATGGAGATGAGACATTCCTAGTTATTAGTAATAATAATAGCTGTCCATTATATAAGATGTCCATTCATTCATCAAGCAATTATTAAAAGTCTATTATATGTAATTATCCTGTACTAGGTACTAGAGGAGCAATAGCAATACATAAGGCACATTTTCTGCCTTCAAGAAGCTTCTACTTTGTTGTTGTTTAATCGATTTCAGTCATGTCCAATTCTACATGACCTCATTTGGGGTTTTCTTGGCAAAGATACTGGAGTGGCTTGCTATTTCCTTCTCCCGTTCATTTTTACAGATGACGAAACTGAGGCAAGCAGGGTTAAGTGACTTGTCCGAGGTCACGCAGCTAGTAGTGTGGAAGGGCATATTTGAACTCAACTCTTCCTGATTCCAAGTCTGGTGCCCTCTCCACTGCACCTCCTAGCTGCCCAGTTTCTACTACTGATCATGCTTTGGTCATGCTTTGAATTTTGTTTTTGGTAAAGTAGGAGTATGGTGAAAAGAATGCCAGATTTGGAATCAAGGAATATGAATTCAAGTGTCAGCATCTCCACTTCCTAGTTGTGTGACTGTGAGCAAGTTGCTTAAGCTCTATGGGCCTCAATGATAAATGATATAATGGTAAAATAAGGGGGTTGGCCTGGATGACCTCTAGGCCCCATCTCCGTTTGGATCTGTGCTCCTATGAAGAGGAAGGTCATGCAGGAAATAAAAGAGCTAGGATTCCAACTCATACCTCCCACCTCAGAGTCCCCTTGCCTCTCAAGAAAAAGAAAACACAAAAAACAAAAGGGAGCTTACTTTCAAATTAGTTTTCTGGTGAGCATTTTAAACTACAGCCACGGCTAAAATGAAGTTTGTGGATTAGGTATCTTTGGTCTCCATTACCGAAGATAGGAGATAGTGGACTGAATGTCTCCCCTTGTAAGCCAGCTGGCTGGCTAAAGGTGAAAGGAGAGGAGGAAGAGAAGGAGGATACATCAATCAGCTTCTCCTATCACCCTGTACTGGTGTTTAGGCTGATCACTTGGGTTTTCTCTCTGTTACACCTTAGGAAACTGAAACACAGAGAAGCTGAGTTGCCCCAGGACACACAGAACATGTATCTGCCAAAGAACTGAGAACATACTCCAGGAATCTTTTGCTGCCATGCTTAAGCATAGAAAACAAGTCTGGTATTGAGGTGTTGTCTGTGTGAAGTTATTTCTAATTGGCCATTTCTGATGCAATGCAACACAATACAATGCAACGCAATGCAGTGCAATGCAATACACCAAATGATTTTTTGGTGCCTGCTGTATGCAGAAGACTATACTAGATGTTGGGGGAAGATACAGCATTTAGTGTCTGCCTTTAAGGAGCTTACGGCATAGGAGATGAATGTGAAACCAACTCAGAAAGTTATAAGGATGTGCTATTTCATGGTAATTGTAGTTTGAATTTTTATTTTATTTTTTCTAGTAACAACATTTATTTATTTTTTTCCTTTCATTTCCACCTCCTTCCCATCAGCTAAAAAGAAAAACAAAACCATTGGTCCTCTAGAATCACACTTAACTATTGCATTAAGAACAGAGTTCTTAAGTCTTTCAAAATGTCTATATAATGTTGTTATTGTCCAAATTGTTCTCCTGGTTTTACCCACTTCACCCTGTGTATAAATCTTCCTAGTATTTCTGGAACTGTCCCTTTGATCATTTCTTATAGCACAATAGTATTCCATTACATTCTATATCTTATAATTCGCCCCCCCCCCCCCAATTGATGGGTGCCCTTTTTGTTTCTGATTCTTTGCCATAATAAAAAGGATCCTGTAAAATTTTTGCACGTGTAGATCTCTTATGTCTTTCTTTGCTCTCTTTGGGTTACGAACCTAGCAGTGGTATCCCTGGGCCAACAGGTATGCATGGTTTAGTAACTAGTAATTGTATTTGGAGAAGACAGTCTGAGGGAGTTCCTTAGTTTTCCTGAGGTAGTGGCTAGAGAGCTGACCTTCAAGATTGCATGATGCTTGGGCAGGGCTCAGCTCCCCAGGCAACTCTACAATTACAAGTTGCAGAGCAGCTGGTGATCTGCATTGAGAGAAGGAATTTCCTCACAGGGAGCTCTCTATACTAATGAGCTCACTGGTTCAGGCCCCAAAAGAAGTACATGAGAACATCACAAAATGAAATTTCCTAGGAAGTCTTAGAGGAAGCAGGTGAGTTAGGCTGAAAGGAGGCAAATACTCAACAAAGCTAGGACTGGGAGGATGTCCTAGGCATAGGGAAGAGGATAAACAAAGACCTGGACATACAAGGGAAGGGAGAAAGCATTTACATTACACCTACTATATACCAGGAGTGCTAAGCACTTTACAAACCCAGCAAGGCAGGGACTAGTATTATTTCCTTTTTATGGTTTAGGAAACTGAGACAAAGGTGAAGTGACTTAGCCAGGGTCACACAGCTAGTAAATGTCTGAGGCTGGATTTGAACTCCTGCCTTGAGGAGTGCTCTGAGCCCTGTGCCAACTTTCATTTTGGGGTGTAGTGGGATGGAATGATGTATCAGAGTAGTCCAGTTTGTATGGGGTTCACAGGGGAGAGTTAAATCACAGAGAAGATGAACTTGGAAAGGCAGAGTGACACCAGGTCATGGTGGGATATGAATGCCAGACAGAGAAGTCTGAATTTTACTCATTAAGAAGAAGACAGCCACTGGAGGTTTTTGAGTAGAGGAGTGACATGGCCTGGTCTACACTTAAGAAAGATTTACCTTGGCAATGGAATGATGGATGCTTTGGAGGATAGAGAAAATGGAGAAAGGAAGACACAATGGATTATTGGGACAACCTACAGAGGTTGAAGGGGTAGGTAGGTGGTGCAGTGGATAGAGCACTGGGCCTGGTGACAGAAAGACCTGAGTTCAAATTCAGCCTCCGGCACTTACTGACTGTGTGACCCTGGGCAAGTCACTTAACCTTGTTTGCCTTAGCTTCCTCATTTGTCAAATGAGTTGGGGAAGGAAATAGCAGACCACTCCAGTATTTCTTCCAAGAAAACCCCAAATGGAGTCAGTTTCAGTTGGACACAACTAAAAATGACTGAATAACTACAACAGTAAAGGTAACAATGAGGGTGTGGACTAGAGTGATATTAGTGGGAATAGAGGAGAGAACAAACATGAAAGATGTTTCAATGGGATTTAGTAACTAACTGGACATAAAAGGTGAGGGAGATTTCTTAGGACATTGCCATGTCCCAATGGACATTCACTCACCATGTGATGATGATGAGATAAGAGGGCAGACCCCCTGAGCTTGTTCTGCCTGAGTACTTAAGATGAATCCCCTTCGATGATAATTGTAATTTGGTGGGGAAGGAGGCAAGACTGAAATTCTCAGATAATTACAATTTGTTAGATTACTCTGAATTTCCCCCATTTCTTTGGGATTATATTTCTACATGTTTTTCAGGCTAGATGTTAATTGGCAGCAGTGAGCCAGAGAGGTCAAACTCCATCAAATACATTTAAGACGCTAGGCAGTGATGTATGTGCGGTCCTGAAAAATATGAAACCAGTTAAGAACTCAGAGGTCATTCTGTTTAGGGCAAAATTCTTGTGCACTGTGCTGACAATTTGCCCTCTGGGTGTTTTCAAGGCTTAATGGATCAAGCTAGTCCACATGAAATATGGAATGTCTAAGACACAGGCCATATCCACCCTCCAGCTCAAACTTCTTGCCCTATCATTAACATTGCTTGAGTTTTAGAAACTTGTTGGATGCTTCTATCCAACACTAGAAGGGGCCTGACCCCTGCCCAATACATCTGCAATCTACAATGAGGTTTGTCTTTCAGAAATCAGGGACTCCCATTGGAATTTGCAGAAGAGTCATCAGGGGGTCTTGAGGACAAGAGTTGTAGGTACTTAAATAGCTTTTTGGCAGTCTCAGTGGCAAACGGTGAGTTAGGGAAGCTAACCTAACCCCTTAACTCTCTTATATTCTCTCCATGCAATCCTTCTCTTTGGTCTTTGACAATAACAGTTCTTACTTAGGCAATGCATTCCAGTTTACAAAGTGTTTAATATATGTCATCTCATTTGATTATTACAACCAGAACCAGAAGTAATATGGGGTAAGTGTCTCAGGGTCCCAGAGTCCTTTTTCACATCATTGTCTAGGGTATCCCTCTCCTAAAGTTTGTCTTCCCCTTACCTCTTTCTGAGATTGGGGGAAGGGAGACTTGAGGGATGGGTGGGGTTAGGGTCACTGCCTGGACTTTCTAGGGGACAGGCTACCTCTTTCCCTAATGCAATTGAATAACTGAGAAGACTGTTCTCTCTGCACTGTCCTGGCGACTCAGTCCCAACTTTTTGGTGGGTGGGGAGACACCCAGGATGAGCAAATATTCTGGGACATTGTCCAGAAGTGACAACTGAATTCTGATGTCTTTGCACATCCTGGCTGAGCTTTCCCAGTTCATCCTGCTCCTTCTCTCTCCCCAGGAGTGGAATTCCAGGATTTCTGTTCACAGGGGAAGATCTATAATATTTCTCCCCTTGGCCTAGGGCGCCCTGGGGTTCTCTTCTCCCTCAGGAACTGTCATCTTTAAGTCTCAGTCTCCCTCCAAATTTGCCGGCCCCTCCTCCCACTACCACTGGAACTTACCTCAGGCACCAGAGTACATGAGAATTCCTAGTAAGAATTCTGCCGATGGCAGCTTTCCTAGATCAACAGTGGAATTATTATTATGTTCCAGAGCAATTACACAGTGTAGTGGGGAAAGTACTGGATTTGGGATTTGAAGCCTTGGTTTTGAATATGTCTGGTGCTTACAACTTGTGTGACTGTGATCTAGTCACTTAACTTTGTTGCATTTCAGTTTCTGCATCTATCTAATGAAGGAGTTGGACTAGATGACCCTTAAGATCTCTTCTGACCCTAAAACCTATGTTATAGACAATAAAATAAGTGACTTGTCCAAGGTCACACAGGTATTAAAGTGGCAGATTGGAGACTCGAACCAGGTTTTCTTCCTCTGGATGCCCATTAAAAGACAATGCCTCCTCTCAAATCCCCATATCCCTCATTATATCGTTCTACTAGGTCTGATTGATTTTTTTTTTTTTTTTTTTTTTTTTTTTTTGCTTTTTGGAGGGCAATTGGGGTTAAGTAACTTGCCCAAGGTCATACGGCTAGGTTTTTGTTTGTGTGTGCATTAAGTGTCTGAGGTCGGATCTGAACTCAGGTCCTTCTGACTCCAGGGCCGGCGCTCTACTCACTGCGCCACCTAGCCCCCTGTCTATTGATTTTTTTGTGTTGTGTCTGAGGTTGAATTTGAACTCAGGTCCTCCTGACTCCATGGCTGGTGCTCTCTAGCCACCTCATTCATTACTTTCTTGAACAGACTCCTTTCTAGTCCTGGTCTTAGCTTTGTCTTATTTTTTTTTTTTAAAGCAATTGGGGTTAAGTAACTTGCTCAAGGTTACACGGCTAGTCATTATTTATTCGTGGGTCCTCATTTTCTGAGGCCGGATCTGATCTCAGGTCATCCCAACTCCGAGGCTGGCGCTCTATTCACTGCGCCACCTAGCCGCCCTCTAATTGATTCTTTTTTTTTTTTTTTAAGCAATTGGGGTTAAGTAACTTGCTCAAGGTTACACGGCTAGTCATTATTTATGCGTGGGTGCTCATTTTCTGAGGCCGGATCTGATCTCGGGTCATCCCAACTCCGAGGCCGGCGCTCTTACTCACTGCGCCACCTAGCCGCCCCTTTAGGGCAATTGGGGTTAAGTAACTTGCCCAAGGTTACACGGCTAGGTTTTTGTTTGTGCAGATTAAGTGTCGGAGGCCGGCTCCGAACTCAAGACCTTCTGATTCCAGGGCCGGCGCTCTATTCACTGCGCCACCTAGCCGCCCCTCTAATTGATTCTTAATCCTTCTCCCTCTTACCCTGTTGGATCTTGAGCATTAATTTTTTTTATTAGAACCAGATAGATAGAAAATAATGAGTCTGGATTTGGCATCAGAGGTTGTTGCTCAGACATTTAGTCATGTTGGATTCTTCATGACCCACAGCACATCCACTGCTGCCCCCTTCTCCTTTTGCCTTCAGTCTTTCCCAGCATCAGGGTCTTTTCCAATGAGTCCCATCTTTTTATTATGTGACCAAAGCATTTAAGCTTTGACCTTCCAGTGAATAGGCTACCTCACTCTTATTTACTACATGTATGACTTTCAGCTTTGGTTTTCTCATTTGTCAAATCAGGGGTTAGACCACATGACCTTCTAAGAACTCTTCCAGCTTTAAGTCTACAATCTGTACATTTGTACTCTCTATCAGGGTCCTGATATCTGCCAGGGCTGATATGATGAATGAATTTGAGCTGCAGTGTTAATTGTTGATAATAGCTTAATATTAGCCTTTCCAGATAATATTTGCATTTTAACAGAGGCACTGAAGAATTCCTTGACTCAGAGGAATGAGCGATGGGGCAGTTTTAGACACTGAAACAAGGCCAAATTGAAGGCAATTTCCCAGTATATGGGACCCTTCATGATCTTTTAGAACACATTTAATTTTTTTTAATTTAAGATTTCCTTTATTTTTTAATGAACAAGACTTTATTTTTTTTCTCTCTCCCACTTCCCCATTGAAACAACAACAAAAGGAAAAAATGGGTTTGGTAACAATTTTGCATAGATAAGCAAAAGAATGTCCACATTGTCCATATCCAAAAATGTGTAATATTCTGTCTCATTCTCTATCACTTCCAAATTAGGATGTGGATAGCATGATTCATGACTGTTCCTTTGGAATCTTGACTGGTCATTGTATTGAATTCTTGTCTTTCAAAGTTATTCGTCTCTATAATATTGTTATTGTATAAAGTTTTCTCTTGGTTCTGTTTGTTTCATGGTGCATCAGTTGATTCATCATTTGCTTTGTAAGATTATCTTTGGTCACAAAAGAAATAGTGACAGAAGAGATATTATATTCTGGTTTAAACAAAACAAAACTTTTGTGTTTGCAATAGTACTGAAAAGCTCTTTGAACATGGTTCCTTGAACATTATGTGTGCTGTTGCCCTCCTGCTAATGCCTAGAAAATTGTCATTTGCCCAGGGTCCTACAACTGAGTTGAAAATTCACACTCAGAATTGAATGGCTCTTGGGAAGATATTCTTGGAGGGAACAGAAACAAGAAAGCTTCAGTTTTAGAATCTCACTTTGAAGGTGGGACTGATGGGATTAGAAGTTTACCAGTGACACCCTTAGCTGGGTGGTCATTCTCTTCCAAATCACTTGCTTGTCAATCCCCTGAATAAAGTATCTGTTGCTCAGGCACCACTTGGAGACCTGCCTCCCTTAATTATGTCTAGGCTGGTAAAACTCCCCACTGGACTAATCACAGAACACTGTCTAATAAAAGGAGCCCACTTTTACAATGGAGAAATTAACCAGTGCTGAGCAGTAGAGGTGAGAGGAACTGCCATAAAATGTAATTATTGTAATAATCATAATATTAATAGTGGCACTCTGTATTCAGCCTCCCACCTTTCATCCTAGATCTGAGGGTGATGGGCAAATGCTAATTAATATGGCTCTCCCTCCTCTCAGCTTAGAGAGAGTCAGAAATGCTGGGAGTAGAGACCTTTCCATGGATGCTGGTCCTTTTTTTGTGGAGGTGCTCAGGGGTTTGTTCCTAATGAAGCTGGGAATGCAAGGCCTGCAGGATTTCAGCCAAGGGGTGAATTTTCATGCAGCCTTTCCAAGGAGTAAGTGCCTAACCCTGGAATTCCTGACTCTCAGGAATTCTAGTCTCTTCCATGACTGACTTCCTCTGATACCAGGGCTCAGTCCTGTCACCTCCGCCTTCACAGAAGGCATGAAAATAGCTAGAGTTTCCTCCTTTTGAGGGGTTGGCAGAAAAAAATGAGAAAATTGTTTCTTTGGGGAAGAAAGATCAGAAATAACAATAACAATAACTGGTGTGTAGATAGCTCTCTATAATCATTCTGTCCTCACAACAATCTTACCATTAATTCCATTGTATAGTGAGGAAACTGAAGCATTGAAAGTTTAAGGGCCTTTCTCACAGGTAGATAAAAACTTTGAGCCAGGTCCTCTTAAATTAAAAATATTAAAATAAAAAAGCATTTCTTAATACTAGTAATAAAGAAATTTGTACAAAAAGTCAGTACTCTTTCCACTACACCACAGCAAGTTTCTATATTCTAATTAATAAGCAAACATTTATTAAGCACCTACTATTTGCCTGGCACTTTTAAGTAGAAAGCCCAACTCAAGTAGATCTCTGTACTTGTGACCCACCAATGTATTGGGAGGTCATCCCACTAGAGTTGAGAACTCACCTGTGAAGTAAGACAGGGCTAGTGGTTGAAATGGGCAGTCGATCAATTACTCATCATCATTGATAATGCTGCCTGTAGAGTGGACTAGAAGGTAGACTCAAAGTTAGTATGATGTGGAATGAAGATGAGAATGCAAGGTCTGCAGGATTTCAGCCAAGGGGTGAATTTTCGTTAGGGGAGGCAATTGTTCAGAGGGTGCCAAGACCACGTTTATTAACTTTCTGTTAGCAGGGTGTGTGTGTGTGTGTGTGTGTGTGTGTGTGTGTGTGTGTGTGTGTGTGTGTGTGTGTGTGTGTGGGGTGGTGTTTATGTGAGGGTTGGAGGAGAGGGTTATTTGTTCCCTATAGATTAAATGGCTCTCTCAGAAGTTACTGTGCCACAGAAACAGTTTTCCCCAAGTAGCCGTGGGAGAACTTCCTGAGATATGGATCCTTGACAGTAGAGAAAATGTGAGATTTGAGAAAACTAGTAAAGACTTGGGAGAGCAAAGAAAAGTAGATTACCCTGGGGGCAGGAGACCTCCTCCCACCACACAAGTGTCAATGGGTACTTCCTTTTGGGTTAGGGTTAGAATTAAAGTTACAATCAGAGGTGGAGTTGGCATTTCCTCTTTGACCTTGACTCAGGTGGTGCAATGGATTGAGTGTCAGGCCAGTCAGAAAGGCTCCTCTTCCAGTGTTCCAATCTGGCCACAGACATTTACTAGATGTGTGACCCTGGGTGAGTCACTTAGCTCTGTTTCCCTTAGTTTCCTCATCTGTAAGATGTAAGAGCTGGAGAAGGAAATAGTAAACGACTCCAGTATCTTTGCCAAGAAAGTCCCAAATGGAGTCATGAAGATTCTGGAGCTACTGAAAAATGACTGAACAACAACGAAGTTTTCACTTGGGCATTCGTGCACCACTTACTGAACAGATCATTTAATCATGTCAGATATGTTGCTATCCCCATCATTATGATTTTATTCTTTTGAACAATGAAGGTTTTCTCAACTTCTATCCCCCTTTACCATACACATATGTATGGTATTGTATATACTTGTATTGTATATATTATATATGTATAGTATGTATTTGTATATACAAATATATATTGTATATATTTGGGACTTTATTAACTGATATCCTAATTATTAGTTAAGGCATTAGGCAGGGAATAATTGATAGCTAATTGAGGGCAAGAATGGATAGGTGCCCAGAGGAATTCTAGGAGAGAAGAAAGGGACATTTTGATAGAGAAGGGCATCAAATGAAAACTTATCTTTTATAACAGTGATGACAATAACGGGAATAGCCCATTTACATGACATATTAAAATTTACAAAGCATTTTCAATTTTGCTGAGGTCTGAGCCTAGTCAATCCATCCAAAATCATCTTCCATGACTATTTCAACTCTGACACTTATTCCCTGTGTGACCTTGGGCAACCCCAGTGTCCTCATCTGTACAATGAGGAGGCTGACCTAGATGACCTTCCAGGTCCCTTCTCACTCTAAACCTAGGAGAGAAGCAGGGATGAAAGAGAACTGCCAGCACACCCCCATCCCCCTCCTTTCTTTCCCAACATTTTCATCTGAATCCACTTTTTTCCTCACATATTTCCCAACCACTCCAGCTTCATGTCCATTTCAGTCTCTCACCTATCCTGATACCATACTCAGGAATAGAAATGAAAATCATCTGTTTTGAATGCATTACTTTTGAACTATTATCAACACAAACAACTTTTTTTGTATCCATATACTGGCTGAGTTCCCACAATATGCTGGGATTTGAACCTAGCCCCTCTGATGCCAAATTCAACATTCTTTCTAATTGCACCCTACTGCCTCTTAGGGAATGTGTGGGATAAGCTGATAGTGTTGGGAGGGAAAGGGGAATAAAGGGTGCCTAGATTTAGAAAGGCATAGGCCAAACTAGGGGTCTTTCGTCCTAAATTCTACCTTTCCCAGGGCTGGTATAGTAAACTCCTTACTGGTAGTGAAGCCCAAGGGGAAGGAGGGTATTTTGATTCATTCCTGGGAGTTACCATAGATACTCTTGAGCCCCCTTAACAATTACAAGTTGCATTGAAGGTCTACAGATGATACTCATCAGGGAAGGGTGGAACTTAATTCACAAGAAACCAAAACTAAATGGAAATCAAAACAACTGCTTCTGGGAGAAGAAGGTTACTGGGCTTTAAATAGTGGCTGGGAGTGGAGCAGTGTAGCTGCTGGCTGTATGGTAATATCCACCATTGTCACAAAGTAGGAATGTGGAACCACCTACCCACTAATAACTGACTGCAAAATTAAACCACCTAAACTTCGTTAGCCTCAGCCTCCTTTTCCCAAGGAGCAGCACAGTATACTGGGAGGGATGCCCAGAGCTTTTTGATTGACAGGGTTAGAGAGGAAGGGCTCAAGATCTTCAACGAGAAGGGAAACATAAAAAACTCATATGATGAGAGGCAGCTGTGCCATAGTAGATAGAGGGGAGACTGTGGGCCCTGAAGATCCAAGTTCAAATCCCGTCTGTAACACACATTGGTGGTGGACCCTGGGAAGTAACTTTACCTCCCCTAGCCTCAGTCTCTTCATTTGTAAAATGTAGATTATAATAATACCTACCTCAGAAAGTTGGAATGATCAAATGGGACAATGTACTAAAATACTTTACCAACTTCAAATCATATATTGATATCAATAATTTTTAGTTCCATAGGAAGAATGCACACAGGGTATCCTGTATGTCCATAATAAGCAGAATAGGGGAATTAAAGTGTCTGGAGTACAAGTGTTAGTATCCAAATTGAGTCTTGGGCAGTTAGTCAGAAGAGCAACTTAAGGGAAAGGGAATAAGGATTTATTTGGTAACTGTTCTGTGTCAGACATTGTGCTAAGTGCTTTGCAAATATCATCTCATTAGATTTCATTTGACAGCGGAGTGTTGGATCATCAATTTAGGGACTGGTTATAATGTACTAACAATATTAGTTGAAGCAACATTATGCAGCATAATATGTACAGTTATCCACACTTTGACTTTCCCCATCGAGGTTTCAGTACATCATGGGTTGGCATCAGAAATGAAGTGGGAATTTTCTGGAAGTTTTGCAGAAGCCACAGATGGGACTCAAAGGCCAGAAGACGACACAGAGCCTATGACCAAATGCTTAACCCAAATTTTACCATAAGGTACTGTAAACACCCCATAAAAGAAAAAGAAAAAATTCAGACTTCTTGGGTACAAAGAGAGGGTCAAAAACTTTTACACAGAGTTTTCAGATCTCAGGCCTACTGGCCTGAATCCCATGTGATGTAGAAGGGAAAACTGTATATTGGCAATGTGAACTGTCTGATGATTGGACCTTCTTTTCTCCTCTGCCCATTGGATCATGGTGCTTAGGGAGGTCATGGTAAGGAGACTTAGTACTGCCCTACACTGATGAATATCTGGGTCCAGCCCTGCCTTGGTCCTCCAAAAGTAACACCAAATCAAAAATAAGTTGAGGCTGGGGACAGAAATTGGAGTTAGTTTTTTGTATGGTATTTGTGTGTGTCTGAGGGAAAAGTCGAAAAAGGAATGTGTGCACCTGAATGTGTGGCTGAGGGGGTGCGCTTGAATACTTCAGGACTATTTTTTAACTGTATTACAAAGACAAATGTAAGGGATTTTTGCTCTGGTCATTGTTTGTTATTACCTGGGTCTCATCCCTTCCATTAGTTAGGATAATAGAATTGATTAAGTAAAAAGAACACCATCTCTTTCAGAATGGTCTACCTAGTCTTTATGAAGAGGGTTAACTTTGTTGATGTAAAACATGTTAAATGTTCAACAAATTTAATTTTCTGAGTCAACATAGGTAGGAACATACAGAGTATTTCCAAAAGTCACTGAAAAATTTGTTTTTTGATTATCTCCAGTTTATGCTGCATATATCTTGTTCATACACACTTATTTGTATGTTGTCTTCCCATTAGACAATGAGCTACTTGGAGGCAGGGAATATTTTTGAATTTCTAGACTGGCACATAGTAGGTACTTAATAAATGTTTATAGACTTGACTTGTTGGGAGAAAGATTCTCAGATTCTGGACCTTCTTATTGGTAGCTCCTTTGGCCAACTCTAGTGGCAAACAGCTATAACAAGTTACTATGTCTGTCCTTACTCTAAAAGGTTCAGTTGCTGAAGGTTTCTGAGCAAGGCTTAATTGATTTATGATAGGCTGTCCAATTTAATTGGCATTTAGCAGATTCTTGTCAAGTTTTAAGGCAAACAGAAACTGCCCCTGCCTGGTCTGAGGTCTGGTGTGAGGGTCTGATTACCAGCAAGGCTTTATTACATGATTACTTTTCTCCTCTTCCTGCTGGTTCTTAGATACTTTCTTATCTTTATGATAATTTCATTCTTTAAAAGATGGAAGAAACAACAAAAGGGAGTCATTATTTTGGAATTGATTCTGACAAATGGAGAATAGATGAATGAATAAAGAATTGACCACTCACTATGTGCAAATGCTGTGCTAAATGTTGGTGATTCAAATAAGAAAAGAAAGATATAGTTCATGCTTTCTCAAGGACATTGAATCAGAGGAGACAACATATTTGGAAGGTTTCAGCTTTGAGTCTCATGGGAAGGTCCCATGGTGGCTAAAGGGCAGTGGCAAAGCAGATGGTCATGCCTCTTCTTTACTGTCATTTCCACTGCTAAAAATCTCATAACTTTCTAATATTGGATCACTTGAAAACACTAAGGGCTTTGGTGTCAAGAACTCTCTTGAACCTTCAATAGATGTGGCTATACCACCTACAGTTGCATTTCACAGGATATGTATCTATAGGGGTTGCTTCCTAGGGTGATAGCTGTGGGCAATGAGTTAGAAGGAAGGAAACATGAATTTGTGAAGGACCTACTACGGGGTAGGCACTATACAATTTTTATCTTATTTGATCCTTACAAAAATCCTGAGAAATAGGTGCTATCCCCATTTTACAGTTTAGTAAATTACAAGCAGAGGTTAAGTGATTTGTCTAGGGTCACATAGTAAGTAAGTGTCAGAGGTTGGATTTGAACTCAGGTCTTCCTAACTCCAGGCCTAGGGCTCTAGCCATTGTGCCACTTAGCTGCCTATTCTATTACTATTCCGAAGATTCTTAGGTTCAGAGTCCTAGGCTTTCTCCCCTAGGACTCAGGGGAGATAGTGGTCTAGAAGGAGGTGGTAGTTCAACTTGCCTGACATTATGTTGCCTCCTGTCTCTCTCTCAGGGTGTCCCATCATCTTAGCTAGTTTGCCCTTCTTACCCTGTGAATGGCAGTTGGTGGGGATGACTAACCTCTCCTACATCTGAGTTGCTTCCATAGATGATGTCTGAGAGACTGGCTGGAAGCAGGTCTGTCAGTCTGTGTACACTGTTATTCCCAAGGCTCTTGGGTGCAGGGTCCTGGTCTATCTCCATCTGGGTCTGAGGAAAGATGGTATTTAAAGTGGTGCCCAATTGGCATATGCTACCTCCCATCTCTCCTTCAGGGCATCTTGCTACTTCTGTAGTTCCTAAAGGACCTAGCTGCTGACATAGGAATGATAGGAAGGTTGGAAGGAAGTGATGCCTTTATCCTCGAATATATGACAAAGAAGGAGAGGAAAGCTGGCTATAGTCTGACACCCCTCCCCACCTAGATTTTGAAAGAACAGATTTCAATGGGTTCAGAAAAAGGGTAGATAGCATACCATGCCCTAAAATCCCACAGAAAAATTTCCTGTTTATTCTTAAGCTCTCCAGAATGGAATTCAGGAGACACAAATAGAAAAGATTCTTATGAGGAATAGAAAGGGAAGCTGTCTAATGGAACCACTGTAGATACAGAGGGAACTCATCAATCAACTTAGATTTTAAAAAGACATATGAAGAAAATGAAAGTGAATTAATTCAGAAGAAATAGAAAAGAGTAGCATGGGTCCAATAAGAATAGTACCAGGAGTACTAAAGCTGAAAATGACTTGAAGCTCTCAATGAATGCTAAAAATAACAAAAAGGGTGCTCCCCTACCTCTCCCATAAATTGGGTGAAAGAGGAAATTTAAAAAAAGGATAGAGTGAATGAGCCAATGAAAAAAGGATAACAGAGGAAAACAGAATCAACTCATTTTGTTTTTATTTCCTCATTCTTTGGACTGGGAAGGATAAAAGAAAAATGGTTAAAAGGGAATTAAAACCCAAGATCACAGAGGAGATGGTGAGAGAGCAACTCACTGTCTTGCATTCAAGTTACCAGACCCACATGAATTACTCCTAGAGTTACTGAAAGAATTGGCAGATATGATTGCAGATATGGCAGGTATGAGTTTTAGTCAGTGATACCTGCAAGATTCTACAAGAATGGAGAAGTGCAAATGTCCTCTCAATTTTCTCAAAAAGGGAAGAGGGTAGATTCTCCAAATTAGGTTAATGAGCTTGACTTTCATTCCTGGCAAAAGTTCTAAAATGTTTTATTAACAGGATAGTGTGTAAACATTTAGAAAGGGAAGCATCGATCACTAAGAGTAAGCATGCTTCCTGAAGAACAGGTCATGCCAGACTAGCCTCATTTTCTTTATTGACAGGGTTAGTTTAGGCTGGTAAATCTGGGGAATGCTGTAGACACTGTATCCCTGGACTCTTGCTAATCTTTTGAAAAAAGTATCTCCTGATATCCTTGTGGGTAAAATAGAGAGATGTAGGTCAGGGAATACTACACTTGGGTAGGGAAATCAATGAATGACTGAATTCAAAGTGTAGTCATTAATGAATGGATTGATGCTAACTTGAAGATGAGTGCCCTTATCATTTCATGACTTTTTGAGACTAAGATCAAGTAGAAAAGAGTGCCCATAATATGTTCTTGACCCTGTACCTTTTTTTTTTTTTTTTAAAGCAATTGGGGTTAGGTAACTTGCTCAAGGTTACACGGCTAGTCATTATCTGTGTGTGGGTGCTCATTTTCTGAGGCTGGATTTGATCTCGGGTCATCCCAACTCCGAGGCCAGGGCTCTTACTCACTGGGCCACCTAGCTGCCCCTGACCCTGTACCTTTTAATGTTTTTTTTTAAATCAATAACTTGATGAAGCCACAGATGGCATTCTTATCAAATATGCAAATGGAAGGAAGCTCAGAGGAATATCTAATATGTTGGATGACAAAGTCAGGATCCAAAATTATGGCTGTACAATTATGGCCTAAATATAATTAGATGAAACTCAATGGAGATATGTGTGAAGTCACATATTTGGGTTTAAAAAAATCAACTTCACAATTACAGGAGAGGAGATATTTTCTTAAAAAAAGATCTGTCTTTTGATGGGACTTCATGCTCAGGTTAAGTAAACAATGTGCCATTATAGCCCTCAAAATTCAATCCAATCCTACGCTGCATTAGAAGAGGTGATGCCAAGAATTATGCAGATGATAGCCCTTCTGTACTGTGCTGTGTTCAGGCTATGTCTGTAATATTGTGTTCAGTTCTGGGCGCCAGACTTTAGGGAGGATATAAAAAATGTGGAGTTTCCAGACGAGGGCAAGGTAGATGGTGAGAAGTCTGGAAACAATGTTATATGAAAATTAGGCATGGATAGGGCAAGAAGTAGAAAGAATAAATAATAATGGAATTGATGTTCTGAATCTGAATGATTGGAAAATGGAGGTACCATTAACAGAAAGAGGGAAGTCGGATAAGAGGTGGACTTTGGGGAGAAGATAAAGAGTTTAATTTTAAGACTGTTGAGTTTAAGATATTAGTCCAGCTGGAAAGGGTCACTAGATATTTGGAATGTTGGAATTTAGGGTTTTGGAGAAAGCTTTTTGCAGGAAATAGAGCTTTTGGAATGATATGCAAATAGATGATCATTATAGTTATGGAAGTGAATATCTGCCAAAGAAAAGTGTAATGGGAAAAAAGAGAAGACTGAGAACCAAGCTTTGGTTATAACTCAGATTTGTAGTGAGGATTGAAGAGGAGTCACTAAAAGAGACAAAGGCATGGGGATGGTGCTATGTCATGAAAAACAAGGAAGGATTGTGTTCTGAGAAAGGCGGAGGGAGTGGTCAACAGTATTAAATGCTACCAAAAGGTGACTGGTGATGAAGGCTAAAAAGAAAAAAAGACCTTTGGATCTGGTCATTAAGAAGCCATTGGTGACCTCAAAAGAACAATGTCAGCTTAGTGGTGTTTTGGTTTAAACTCTGCCCATCCAGGAATGCCAAAAACCATTGCTGTTTCATGATGTGTTGTGGTGGAACCATCTCAAAGAATTCAGAGTCAGACCACCTCTAATCCAAGTATAGGCATTTATTGAGATTGATGCCTCTCATGAAGCAGGCTAAGTTCCAAGAGGAACCAGCAATTCAGAGAAAACAAGATGGATTTTTGTAGGGTAAAGATGCAATTACATAACAGAAATTATGAATATTAAAAAGGCAGTTTTGTTTAAGGGATTAGATAATAGGGGAGGGGTCCCAGCCTCAGTGGAAGTGTGCATGCGATTACCCACAATGCATATAGAAAAATCCATTTGGGTGGGTATCTATGTATGATAATGAGATTATGATAAGCTTCTCTATATCATGAGTTCACTTTAGGTCAGTTCTTTACTATTACTGCACAGGTGCCTACTTAGAAAAAGTCCCTTCTATTGTCTTGGGGTCCACATCCTGCTTGGGCATCCTGGTGGTGCTGCTTTCTGACTGACTGGGTATTGTGGTGCCGTCTGAGACTAGATGGATGTGGTTGTGGTTGAGTGCATGGACACACCTGCTGTTTCTGTGGGGAATATGAGGCATAGGTCTGGGGGCAGTGGCTAGCCAGAGACAGTAACTGGGATCCCATCACATGGACACGCCTGCTGTTTCTGTGAGAAACAAGAGTTCATGGACACACCTGTTCTAGTGAGCATCGAGGTATATATGAAGAAGTTAGGATATTGAGAGTGGGTCTGAGTAATTAGGTAGGGGCAGCAGGTCAGCTGTTCAGTGGTGGGGTATAAGGAAGTTAGAATATTGGGGCTGGGGGCAGCTTTATTAGGATTCCATCAGTGGTGCTGATGGAAGCTAAATGATGAGATTATGATGTGCAAATGAATGGCTAGTGAAGAAGGAGACATATAGACTACTTTTTTGAGAAGTTTGTTGATGAAATGAAGGAGAGAGAGATGGGATGGTACCTGGATTTCATAGAAAGAATGTTTTTGAGGAAGGAGGAAACCTGAGTGTGTTTGTAGACAAAGGAGAAGGAGCCCAGGGAGAGAGATTGAAAGTACAAGAGAAAGCAGAGATGATTGCTGGGACAAGTTCCTGGAGAAGGTGGAAGGGGATGAGATTAAAGACAGAGGGGGAGGTGTAAATCTTGGCAAGGATGATGACTCCCTTTTCCTTTCAAACAGGAAAAGAGGAGGAGAGAATGGGTGAAATCAGATCAATTTTAAGGTAAGAGGAGGATGTGCTGATCAAAATACTTTGAAATGGAGAGAAGCATGGAATCATGGTTAATTGTTGCATTGATCAGAGTTCTTAAGGTGGACCCATTTTTGTAGCTTTCTCCAGCAATACTCCATAGCCTGGTTGTAAAAACCCAACTCATGTATTGGCATTGCAGAAGGTCGAAAAGGGAGAAGCATTCTGATGGCAGGAAAGGAATGGCACTGTGCCAAATGAGTGGCATAGGTAATAATTATTGCAGGAGTTTAGAAATAAAGGAGTCGCTTTGCATTTCTTTCTTGCTTATTGTGGGAGTTGGAGTAGACACATTACAGGCCTGAGTTATAATCTAGACATCTCTCTCTTTCCTCTAACCACTTCTCCTGACTGCCTGTGGCCCCCCACTTGAAGGGCTGTGCCAAGTTCTTATTCCATGAAATTTTCTTCTCTGAAAGATGAGAGAGTGGGGCTCCCAAGAGGCAGAGGGAAATCTGGCCCATTGTTTGTTTTTCTCTCTTCTGTATTTCAGAGCAGGCTGTCTGAGTTCTTTATGGTTCCTTTAATAGGTGATGTTTAATCAGCCTAGGAATTCTGCAAGAGGAGAGGCCAAATTTACTGTATGGCTTTGCTGTGATGTACAAGTGTGAATATAATAAAATACATAATATAGGATTTAATAATAGCTCAGATTCATGTAGCACTTTGCAGTTTGCAAAATGCTTCTTCAGAAGTCTGTGAGCTAATATTAGCCCCATTTTACAAATGAGGAAACTGAGGCCAAGAGAACTTAAGCAATTTGTTCAAAGTGATGCAGTGGCTGAGTCACGATTTGGATTCATGTCTCTGACTCCAAGTATAGTATTTTTCCCCTTACTAGGTCCGTACCTACAGTCCTATTGTGAAATATCATCTGCACTTTCTACTTAAAAGAAAGGAAGAATGAAAGAAAGAGAAAGGAGGAAAGAAAGGAAGGAAGAAAGAAAGGAGGAAAGAAAGAAAGGAAGAGAAAGAAAGAAAGGAAGGAAGGAAGGGAGAAAGAAAGGAAGGAAGAAAAGAAAGGAAGGAAGGAAGAAAGAAAAAGAAGGGAGGAAAGAAAAAAAGCAAAAGAAAAACAATGAATGGATATTCTTTTGTATCAGCTTAGCAAATGACTTGATGGGTAAATGCACAAAGATTGTCTCATCCTGGGCCTTTTATCCAGGGTCCTGGGTCGCACCAGTCTCAGAGAATAACTGGCCATTTGCCCAATATCCTGAGATACAACCAGTACTCTTGGCTCTTTTTGAGATGGGGGAAGGAGCAGAAGTGGTCTTTTGCCCTGGAAACTCTGACTAGTGCCTTGGTATTAGGGGAATTTGCCCAGGGTGCTCGGTGGAAGTCCTCCCACGCTGCCAGTCCCCAGCCCTCCCTCAGGTTGAGCTCTGTCTAGGTGTGTTCAGCCCCAACTGCAGAACGCTGGCCTCCTTTTCCACTTCCTCTCTCTACTCACATTTCTCAGAAAGGCCCCATGCTAATCAGGTGGACTCTGGGTGCAGGCTGAGTCCCGAGAGAACAGCATTCTTGGATGTCAGCTCTGTCCTTGGGTATTTAAAAAGGAGCTTGGGAGAGCTCAGCTGCTGAGTCGTTTTATTCCTGAGTTCGAGTAACTCATTTACACTCTCCTCTCCCTGGTTCCCCTCCTCCCTCCCATCTTTTCCAAGAGGCCTTTGTGATTGTACGATTTAAGATGGAAAGAACCTGAGAGATTATCTCTTCCAATTCTTTCACGTTACAGAAAAGGAAAATCAATCCCAGAAAAGTAAGTGACAGAACTGGGATTCAAACCCAGTTTCTCTCACTCCAAATTCAATGTTCCTTCTGCAATTTCATGCTAACAGAGGAGATAATTCCCTGCCCTCCCCCCTCCCCCTATTTTTCCTGGGCAGTGCAGAAGGGGCAGTGAGTATGGACTTTACGAGGCCAGGTCTATTGCCAGGGTGGGTGTCGGGACCTAAGTAGGGGTCAAAGTGTAGTAGCTGAGCTTCTAGCTCAGGCTCAGTTGGAAAGCTGGGGATTCCAGGCCTCAGAGCACTCCACTCAGAGTCCATTTAATTCAGCCTCCTCATCTTACAGATGAGTATTTAGGCTGAGGCCTAGAGAGGTTAAGGGATTTTTCCCAGGTCCCTCAGGTTCCTGGCACTCCTGTTATCAAGTAACACATTCAACCTGTCTTCTTCAGTGTAACAATATATACCTTACTAAGACACTAGGGCTGACATGGGCACAGTCTACTTAGGACTACAATCATCTCACCTATATAGGATAAGCACAGTCTTATCCAATTTTGCAAACCATCATGAAGATCTTTGCTAATCTGCATACCTCTGCCCAACCTTCCAGGTTGTGTCTATTTTTGGTCCAGAATCCATTTATCTAGCTCCATGACAAATCTGTATTTTCCCTTTCGGTTGATTTTAAAACTAATCTTCTTCCTTTGTCACTTAAAATAGCCTTCTAGAAGAAGTTAGGTGGCACATTGGATAAATCACTGGGCCTGGAGTCAGGAAGACCTCAATTCAAATCTGACCTCAGACACTTACTATGTGACCATGGGCAAGTCATTTAATCTATGTTTGCCTCAGTTTCCTCTATTATAAAATGGGCATAGTAATAGTATCCACTTTCCAAGGTTGTTATGAGGATAAAATGAGACAATATTAGTAAGTGTGAATGGCCCAGTGCTTGGTGCATAGGGGCTAAGCAGATGCTTTTTTCCTTCCCTTCTTAGCTTTTGTATCATATCTGAACTAGGCTCTTCCCATTACCCTGTCCAGTTGTGTTGTTTTTTCTTTCTTTTTTTTAAATTCTAAACAAATCCCAAACGTAATGAGCACGTCCTTTTATGTAAGTAGAAAAGATGTGACTATTAACCTGTGACTCTGTTATATAGAGTTGCTTTCTTTTTAAAATATGGAATAAATTCAAGGCGTAACTTTCAAAGCTGTCCTGCTTGCATGTGATTTCCTTCTGGTTTTCCTTTTGTTCTCTGCTCATTTGGGGGGAGAGGGAGGAGGAGAGTTAGACACACCTTCTAGCCCTTTTCTCTTCATCCTTCTATTTTCTCCGTAAAAGGAGTCATCAGCCTAAACTTCTGTCTTCAGAGACAAGGCCATCTCTTGTTTATCCACGTCCCAGTTATGCACTGCCAGCTATTAGGGTTGGCTCTAAGGAAAGTTATGAAGTTGGCAAAGTTTGTACCCTTTCCCTAACTCCTGTTTCTACTTCCTTCCCCCAGTATTCATAGATAGGTGACTGGTGTCCTCATATTGTCAGTTCCTTCTGTCACTAAGGAAAACAGTTGAGAAATTAATGGCCACTTATTCTATGGCGCCCATGGTGCAAACTGTATTGTCAAAAGACCTGGGTTTAAATCCTCCTACCTGTGTATTCCTGTGGAAGTCACATGGCTTCTTTCTGCCTCAATTTCCCCATCTGTAAAAGGGGCCCATTATACCTGCCCTGCCTAATTCACTGGGCTGTGGTGTAGATTAAACAAGATAATGGTTATAGAATATTTTGAAAACTTCTTTTTAAATGCTTGCTGTTGATGTTATCACCCCTCTGGGAATATTTTTAAAAAGATGCAAGGAGAGGTTTGTGTTCAATCTAAAGGAATGAATCCTGAATGGTTGAATTTCTGATACTCTGGCACTTGAAAAGGTAGTGATATTTTGATAGGGGGCTTTCCCTATGCTTTTCTTTTCTTTTTTTTTTTGGCAATTGGGGTTAAGTGACTTGCCCAAGGTCACTCAATAATTTTTGTGTTAAGTGTCTGAGGCATTTGAACTCAGGTCCTCCTGACTCCAGGGCTAATGCTCTACTCATTGTGCCACCTAGTAGCCCCCTTCCCTATGTTTTTCAATCTACTTCATTGCTGCCAGCTGTCTTCATTTTATGCTAGATTCTAGGCATTGCTACCTACGTCACAGAGTTGTAAGGGAAGTGTTCTGCAAACCTTTTAAGTGCCATAGAAATGTAAATGATTGTTACTATCATTTTTCTTTTCACAAAGCTACACACAGAATGGTCATACATTTGAGTTCATGCAGCAGGGAAGGGAAGATTTCATCTTCATGATACAAAAAGCTGCTGAAGATGAGCTGTAGCTTGGTTGGAATTGAGATCATTAACTCTCTGTAGGCCTGTGTAATGGCAAGCAGGAAGCAAGTTCACACTTTGTTTCAGCTATTGAATTAACACCTTGTTTCAGTTAGTTCAAGTTTCCTGTAAGTCTATCAAGTCTGTTAAGAAGCAGAATGTGTGAACCCCACAGCTTGTGAACCCTAGAACTCATGAACTCCTGCAACAGGAAGGGGAGGAGCTAATGACCATATATAAGGAGAGGCCCAGGCTCGAAACAGCAGAACTGAGAAGAGGACTCTTGTGGTGGCAGAGTCAAGAAGGAGAAAACTTGTGGTATCCTGGCATTCTCTCTGCTCTGTCTGCGTTGATGTTTGTTTGTGATACTTTGTACAGACGCCCTGGGACCTTACTGGAAGCCCCGAAAGAGGATTTTCTGATTGTGTGTTTACAGAAGTCCTGGAGGAGGGTTTTGGAGGTCCTGGGGCTTTACTGATGATTTGTGCTGACCTCTTGGACCTTGTTTGTGGGTCTGTGTTGCTTTCTATGTTGATGATTTGTGTTGAGTTCTCTGACCTTGTTGGTGGGTCTGAGTTTATTTCACGGGCAGACAGTGAATTGATGATGGTGCCGGCAATGTGCATGAATATTATTGTGGCTCTGTCAAGCTTTGTCTTCCCAGAAACAGGAACTGTGAAGGACTTGAGGTAGACTGGACACTGTGAACTTCAATATAGAACAGGAACTGAACAAGGAGCTGGACAAGGAACTGGGAGCTGCCTGCCTTTGAACCCAGGTGACAGTTGGAGCTGGGACCATGGAAGAGGAACCATGGAAGCTGAGAGCCAGCCTTGAGTCAAACTGAAAGAAGACTTTACTTAGATACTGTATACTGACTGAGAAGATTATGATTTACTGTGATCCAGGGGTGGAGAACTTTGACTTTTGTACTTTGTGATTGAATTAAGGGTTTTGTGATTGACTAAATGAATGTACTTTGTTTAAAACTATGTGACCACTTTGGTGAAAACTATGTGGCCATTTTAGTAATAACTTGTTGAGTTGTGACATGGTGAATGCTATATTTTGATTTTCTGTGATAAGTTGTAACATTGTGAATGCTGTACCTTGATTTTCTGTGAATGTTTTGCTCTAATTTGTTATTGAATAAATAGAGAGTTCACTATACTATGTAATCAGAACCTTGAAAGCAGTTCATAGCAGCAGTCCTCGGGAAAGCTGTTTGTGAGTGGCTTTGCAGACTGTAATATCTCAGCTCAGTTTTCCCTAACTTGGTTCTTCCTAACCAAGAGCCAGATCCTCTGATAACTTAGTAGGGCACTGGAAAATTCCTTTCTTCTCAGTCTTTTTACCCCCTGAATGGAAAGAACCACGTAGGAGCAGCTAATACCCCAGGGTGATGCTTTCCTATTTGTTAGTAGGTGGAGTAAACCATCCTCACCCAGGATGAAGAAGGGAGAACCAGGTGGGCATTCAGGCAGGGAATTGTTCTCCAGGGTCAGGCCCATTTACTGAGGGCCTTTCAGGGTTATTTTTTCCACATAAGGATGATATTGCTGACAGGGTATGATGGTGCAGGCTGGTGGGGCATGAGTGAAGGAGACATCACTCCTAGCTATATTTGGTACTGTGCCCAAAACATTGTTCAGTGACTGGTAACTGATCGTGTCCGGATGTTCACAGAGAAAGCCAGAGAACTCAGGGGAGTCCTAGAGAGAAAACTGGGGTGCTGATTTCAACCTAATCCAATGAGAACTAGTCTAATGACCTCTACAGGGAAAGAAGAGAAGCAAAAACATAATACTTGGGGGGAAAAAGACAGAAGAGTTTTACTGTGATAATTCAAGGGAAGTCAACTATAGACATTCGGTTTTGAGGGTTTTACCCTTGAATGACCCAACCTGGGAGTTGTGAAATTAAAGGCATTTCCATCCTTCCAACAAGGATGCTCTTGCTGGACATGTAGCTGCCATTAACAAATATAACTCAATTTAAGGGTCTTCTATCAAGGCAAGTTGGTGAGGATAGAGTGACTTGATCACTTCTTCTGACATTTGTTGTTGATGGTCTTTTTTTTTAAAGTTCACAACCCTTGGCAATCTATCCATGATTACCCCAAGTTAAGGACTTTTGTTCTAGACTAGATTTTGTTTTGTGTTAAGTGTCTGAGGCCACATTTGAACTCAGATCCTCCTGACTCCAGGGCCAGTGATCTATTCACTGTGCTACCTAGCTGCCCAAGACAAAAAGTCTTAAAGACAAAATAAAAAGACCCCAAAATCATCATAACTAATCAATACATCAAAAATCTGAGCAATGTACAGTAATTGTGGAGCTACCAGCTATTCCAAGCATCGGGGTGGAGTTTTCTCTTCATCTCTTCCTTCAAGCTACACTTCTCCTTTATAATTTTGAAAATTGACTTGATTTTTTCCATTTACATCATTGTAGTCATGCTATATATAATTTTCTTGGCTTTACTTATTTTACTTTGCATCAATTCAAATAGATCTTTCCACAATTTCCTGTATACATCACAGCTGTCATTCCTTATAGCATAGCAATTTCATTAATGTACCATAATTCTTTTACATTCCCCAAATGATGGGCAGCTACTTTGATGGCAATTCTCTGCTATCACAAAAAAGTGCTACTATAAATATTTTTTGTGTATATGAGGACTTTCTTCTTATCAATGGCTTCCTTGGGATACAAGTTTAGAAACAGAATCTCTGGGTCCATGGATATGGATACTTTAGTCACTTTATTTGTATCATTTGAAATTGCTTTCCACAATGGTTGTACTGATTCATAGCTCTGCCAACAATGCATTCATGTGCCTATCTTCCCACAACTCCTTCAATATTGACTATTTCCTTTTTTGTTATCTTTGACAATTTTCCAGGTGTGAGGTGGAACTTTGGAGTTGTTTTGATTAGTATTTCTCTTATCATTAGTGATTTGGGAGCATTCTTTCTTATAATTGTTAATAGTTTGCATTTCTTTTTGTTGTTGTTGTTACTTTTTT
Source organism: Gymnobelideus leadbeateri (assembly GCA_011680675.1). Classification (NCBI taxonomy): domain Eukaryota; kingdom Metazoa; phylum Chordata; class Mammalia; order Diprotodontia; family Petauridae; genus Gymnobelideus; species Gymnobelideus leadbeateri. Next base: position 103,946 of record WOXC01002257.1, read on the forward strand.
AGAGGGTGGGGGGAGGTAGGGTGATTGGGGTTAAATGACTTGCCCAAGGTCACATGGCTAGTTTTTTTTGTGTTAAGTGTCTGAGGCTGGATTTGAACTCAGGTCCTCCTGACTCCAGGGCTGGTCCTCTGTTGACTGTGCCACCTAGCCACCCCTAGTTTGCATTTCTTTAACAAAGAGTTCATATCCTTTATCCATATAAAAACTCTTTGTTCATATCTTTATCTATTGAGGAGTAGCTTTTGGTCACATATATTTACATATATACACATGTATTAATTGTTGATATATCTTGGACACAAAATTTTTATCAGAGAAATTTGATACAAAGATTTTTTCTCCACTTTACTTCCATTCTTATTCTAGGTACATTAATTTTGTTTGTATGGAAGTTTTTCAGTTTCAGATAATCATGTTGACTATGACTTGGTTAAGAATACATTTCTTACCCAGAGTTGTAAGAGGTATATGATCCGTTTCTCTTCTAATTTTTTAATAGTATATTCTTTAATATTAAGGTCACATATTCATTTAGAATGTATTGTGAAATATAGTGTAATGTGTTCATCTAAGTTTAATTTCTTCCAGAATGCTTTCCAGTTTTTCCAGTTGTTTTTATCAAATAGGGAGTTTTCCCAAGTAATTAATGTTTTCCAATTTATCTAACAGTAGGTTATTGAGTTCCATTGTTTCTTATTTCCCACTATCTAATCTGTTTCATTGAGCTACTTTATTTTTTAACCAATACCAGATAGCTTGATGACTGTTACTTTATATTATAGTTTGAGGTCTGGAAGCACTATTTTCTCTTTATCCCTATCTCTTTTCATAATTTCCCTTGATATTCTAGATCTGTCATATTTCCAAATAAATTTTGTTATTGTTTCATCAAATTCTATAAAGTATCCCTTTGATAATTTTATTGTTATAGCACTAAATGAGTAAACTAACTTTGTTAGTATTGTAATATTTGTTATATGGGCTCAGCCCAGCCATGAACACTGAATATTCTTCCAGCTCTTTTACTCTTTTAAAAATTTTCTTTAAGAACACTTTGTAAGAGCATTTCTACAAGTATTTTGTGTCCTTTGGTAGATCTGATCCCCAAATATTTTATGCACTTTGTAGTTTTTTGGAATACCCCTTTCTAATTATATCTATCTTTGTCTTAAAGCTATCCACTTGCCTTGTCTTTAGTATTAATGGAGACTAACTGATCTCTGCCCTCAATATAGCAACCATTATATCCTAGGAAAATTGTATTCCCTTGTCTCTTTCCTTTTTTTCCCCCACTGGAGCAAGGTCTTGTTGTGTCACTGGATTTCTAGATGTTATCAGCTCTAAGGTAGGTTGTAAATCTACCAGTAACAATAATAGCTCACATACTTTACAAAATGTTTTCCTCAAAATAGCTCTGAAGTTGGTAGTATTATTATCCCTGGATTACAAAAGAGGAAACAGCTTTACTTGAAATGATTTGTCCAAGATTCCACAGCAAGTATAGAATTGAGGCTTAGAAATCAAGGTCCTTGGATTCCACGTCTGATGCATTCTTCCACAGTGCTTTCAAGTGGAGCATAAGGTTTTCAGTTAGATTTGCAAACACCTCCAGGGCAGAGACTAAAGTTTAGTCTAGCATAATGCCATAAGGTGGTTAGTTAGTCAGTCAACTAGCATTTATTAAACACCTACTATATGACATATACTATGTTAATTGCTGGTCAAGCAAATTTTGAATAAACTGTCCAATGCATTTAAGAATAAATGGGTGCAGGGGCAGCTAGGTGGAGAAGTGAATAGAGCACTGGCCCTGGAGTCAGGAGGACCTGAGTTCAAATCAGGCCTCAGACACTTAACACAAAAAATAGCCATGTGACCTTGGGCAAGTCACTTAACCCCAATTGCCCTCCCCCCAAAAAAGCAAAAAAAAAAAAAAAAGAATACATGGGTGCAGAAAAAAGAAACTTGAAATCAGACTTCTCCATTCCTGTATTTCTAACTCTGGACCCAAGTCTTTTTAAATTTTTATTTATTGGTTCCTAAGTATTTTCAGAGTTTTCCCTAGCTGGTCATGGTCTAGAATGGCTATTTTTATCCTTTATTCTTAGTAGACGCTGCCTAAATATTTGTTGCTGACAATAATTTGCCCACTCCAGGAACATCTTTAAAGTCTTTGGAGAAGGTGAACGATGACCCCATTAGGAAGGGAGAGGAGGGAAAAGGAGAAGGGTGTGGTTGGGGATGTCTACTTCATGTTCTTGCTCCGAGAGAGTTGGAATCTGAGGTACTTCCCACTGCCACGAGCCCCGAGGCTAAAGGGAGGGGCTGAGACACCTCCCTTGCCGCCCACTCGGAGGAAAGAGGGAGGGGCAGGAGGCAGGTGCCTCCTGCCTCCTGCCCCCAGGAGAAAGGGTGAGGCAGAGACACCTGCTGCCGCTGTAGCCTCCCTCCCTTCCCTGGGAAGAGGGACCGGAGTTGACATCTCCAGCTAGCTACCTGCCCTAGGGGAACAAGGAGATGTGGAGGTGGAGGGGGAGCTGGAATGGGCTGGTTGCTGGGAGTTGCTTTTGAAGGTTTTAAGGAGCTGGACTTTGTTGGGGCGGGGAGGGGAGGGGGGGAACGAAGGTTCCTTTGAGGCTCTTCCCCAGGGTTTCCCAGGACTTAAAGGTTGCCTTTAATTTGGAGGGTCAGACACCTTGAAGGGCGGGGCAGAGATCCTATTCCAGCATGTTGCTCCCTCTTTATAGCATAAGACTGGACCTTAAAAGCTCTCTAGTTCATCCGAGATCCAGAGGTAAAGTGAACTGTCCAAGGTCACAAAGCTAGTAAGTGACAGAGAGGAGCTGGAGGGAAGTTGTGCCCAGGTTCCCTCTGTCCAGATCCCCATACCATAGTCTATGGCAGGGGCTTAGTGAGTAAAGTGATGGTTTAGGAATCTGATTTCTGGTCCTAGTTGTAGTACAGGCTTAGGCTCTAGATTTAACTTTAGCCTGGACAATCTTTTACCTAAAGTGAGTTACTTTGTGAAAGGGCATAATCCAGACATCCAAGTTAGTTAACCTTACAGGTATCAGATAGTGGATATTGACTATTACACACCAAGTCCCCAAACAGGGTATTATCACCAGCTTCCAACCCTTGCTCTTTAAAATTAGAAACAACACTCTGGTTATTCTTATTCTTATGTGGGAGTGAAAGGAAATGCAAAATGATTTAGAGACAGCTTTGAAAAGGGGATCATGAAGAAAGGGAGGGAAAGTGAATAAGAGGAAGGAGCTATAGATCTCACAAGCCTACCAATGTTGGGATTTTGCAGTATCAGATTTGTTCCTCTCTTTAGTTTTTAATTTTAATTGACATCTTGTTTCTATATCACCTTCACTTCTAAATATAATCCTCCACCATCCTCTACCCAGTGAATAATCCATTTCTTGTAATAAAAAATGAAAAAAAAAAACAGTTCAGCAAAAATGAACCAACCAACCAACCTCAAGGAAGTCCAATGGTATACACAGTATTCTACAAGATTTAATTCTCATTCTCTCTCTCTCTCTCTCTCTCTCTCTCTCTCTCTCTCTCTCTCTCTCTCTCTTCTCCTCTCCTCTCCCTCTATATCTATCTGTGTGTCTCTCTCTGTGTCTCTCTGTCTCTCTCTGAATACATATAGAAGGTAGGAGAAGTGAATTATTGAGTTTTGTTAAAAGATAATAATTATTAAACTTGTTCACCATTATTTAGCAAGATGAAGGTTCTGGGACTCAAAGCCGGGATGAGATAGAAGGAAGGAGAACCTCAGGTCGCCCAAAGAATTCTCATCAGAGACTAGTCTGAGGAACCTAGGAAAGCCAAAAGATGTGTGAGGTTCTATTTGCTAGATACTCAAAGCAGAATAGAAACTACTAATGTTCAAGAACTCATCCTTATCCCAGTGGGATCTGAGACTTCAAAGAGAACCCATATTAGAAGGGAATCAGATCTTGTAAGTGTGGATCAAATATGGGAAGAGGTGCCAGCCAGGGGCATCCAGCATTTATCTTAACTACCATATCTGATGTTCCAAAAGAGGAGGCCAAGTTGGAACTCCCTGAGAATGACCTTGGGGTAGACACTATGTCTTCCTGTGTGTTTTAAGCCCATGCTGATCATGCAGTTGGGCCCTCTACAAATAATAATCTTGATGATTACGAATAACAACAACAACAATAATAATAAGGTTCTCTCTTCTGCAGTCTGCCATCTGAGCCAACAAAGAGGAAGGAAGCAAAACACTGACAATTCCCCCAAACTCTGATCTGGGTGATCTGGGTGTTCTTCATATTTAGGTGTGGCTTGAAGGGAATCAAAGTTAAGAAAAGAGGTGTTGGTTTGAGTGACAGCGTTGGAATGTCAGCATCTCAGCATCAACATCTTTGGCTGCTCTAGGCTTGTTTTTTGGAGTACCCCAGACATGAAAAAAAATGCAGCCAATGAAGTGTTCCTACATGTCTTGCCCTTTTCTCTCCTATTATTGAATGGCAACTGGGGTTCTGAGGCAATGGAGATGACCAGGAAGACATACTCCCTATAGGAAGAAAACCCCAGAAGGGCAACAAGGTCATCTAGGGTTGGCATGAATAGGCCTCTTGGGTGGAGCTTCTGAGTTCTTTGTGTCATTGAGGCTCTGTGGTGGCGTCTTATGGTTCAAGATTCTCTGAGGGATCATTAGGTCCCATTGACTGTCTTTCTACCAATGTTGACAATGATAGACCTTTTGGAGGGGTAACTCTCTTTTGAGAGGATGTGATGTAGTGCATTGAGTGCTAAACTTGGAGTCTAGAAGACTTGAATTAAAACCCTGTCTCTGATATTTACTAGGTGTAGGACCTTGGAAAAATATGCTGACTTACTTTTGAAAATTAAATTGTCTTTTAAATGAACAAATCTGCTTTTCTCTCCCTTTTACCCATCATGCCACTGGAGGGAAAAAAAAAGAAAACCCCAAATCCTTGCAACAAATTTGCATAGTCAAGCAGAATAAATTTCCACATTGGCTGTCTGAAAATGTATCAGACAGGCTGTTGTGATACTAGCTCATTAAGCTAAATCAAACTGTTCAAAGTATTTTTGTGTGGACTCTTTTCCCACAGATCTCAAAACATCTGAGTTGATATGACTAGATAGAATCCGTCTTTGTTTCAGTGCTACATTTCTTGACCAAGATACAGTCTTGGTGGGGAACTAGAGACATCGAAACCCATACATTATCCAAAGTTATGGGTTTTCTTTTGGAGTAGGATGCTCAGATCTCAGGGTGAGGGAGTTGTCCTAATATGAAATAACCCTTTTCTCCTACATTCTTTCTCAAGGTGAATTGAAATCTTTTCATTGTTGGATGGGGGAGTATTGGAATGGGCCCTGTGTGGTGTTTTCAGAGATGAGAGAGAGTAGCATATTCTAAGATCCAAATAGTCATCGGGTAGGACTGTGTATGTATGTATGTATTTTGGGTGTTGGGGGGAATAACAGTTAATATTTTTCTCTACAAGACCAGTTTATATCATCCTGTTCTCCCCTCTATCTTAAAAGTATAAAGTATACAGGTTGTACCATAAGTTTGGAGGTGAATGCTCAGTGGCCTTCTGTTATAGCCTAAATCTGATGGCCAAGAGGGATTATGGATCTCTGAGTTCCAGTCTGACTTGGCACTTGGATGCCTACTCAGCATCATGTCTGACTTCTGTCTCTTTTTGGATCAGCCATGCCCCTTAGAGCCACCATAGGCTGCCCCAGCAGGTGGGAGGGCTGTATCCAACCAGGTTAAGATCTAGAGCAGAAAATGGCACTGAAAGTGTTGAGTGTGGAGTGAGAGGATGGGGAATAGATCCAGGTCTGGTGGACTGACTTTTCACTGGTTTCCCTCCCTTTCCCTGCCTTGCCTGCCTTCCCTTCCCATCTCTTCTCTTCCTTTTGACAAATATGTATAGCCAAGCAAAAACAAATGTCCACACTGACTGTGTCTAAAGATGTTTGTCTCATTCTGTACCCTGAGTCCAGCACTCCTCTGGCAGGAGGTAGCTGGCATCCTTCATCATCAGTTCTCTGGAATCATGCTTGGAGAGTGCATTGACCAGAGTTCTTCAAAATGACTAGACTTCTTAATCTAAAGACATTTCGTTATTTCATTCCCAGTGTCTGGCTTCATGAGAAGGCTAAACTTAGCTCTTTGCTTAAGTATGGTCATCTTTCACCGCCACTCAACAAGAGAATTGGATTGGCAGTTTAATAGTTATTACTTTATTTCCTCTAACCCAATAGAATAACACTAACTTTGCTGCAGAGTTTTTCCTCTCCTCTGAGATTACAGTAACCATATTGCTGAACATCTAATTTGATTTTTTGCTCTATCCTCTGGGGGAGATGTAAATAGTCTTTTGACTGTGAGTAGCCGCTAAACTTCAAATAGTTATATTTTCATATATCCTCTGAAACAGATTACATCCCCATCCATGCCTTAGTAGCTGTTTCATGAGTTGTCATGGCAGGAAAAAAACCCATCTTTTGTTAACCAGCATCAGGTAATGAACCACACTGTCACCAGGTCTGCTGTACTCAGAGCTTTTCCAGCTTGGTAGACTCTATGAATTCAATTCAAACACATTTATTAAGTGCCTATCATGTGTCAGGAGAAGCAGCTAGGTGACTTAGTGTATAGAGTCACTGGACTTAGAGTCAGGAAGACCTGAGTTTAAATCTGACCTCAGACACTTACTAATTTTGTGACCCAGGACAAGTCACTTAACTTCAGTTTGCCTTTATCCACTGGAGAAGGAAGTGGAAAAACTACTCCAGTATTTTTTCCAAGAAAATCCCATGGACAGTATGGTTCATAGAGTCACAAAGAGTTGGACACACTGAATGACTGGAAAACAATGTTCCAGGCACTGGGCTCCATTGGCAAAGCCTTTGAGAGCCCAGGGCTGTCTTGCTACCGAAACGAGACATCTAAGTAAGACATTAGAGGAGGATAACATTAGATGGGTAAGAAGTAGCATGATGGAGTGGTTAGCCAACTGAACAATCCAGCTCCCCGTCTATAAAATGAGAGTGTTGAACTTGTTGAACTAACGTCCCTGCTAGCCTTAGTCCTATGATCCTATGCTCCATTGATAACATAGTCTTCGAGGGTTATCCAAGTGGTATAATGACTTGCCCAGGGTGACACAACTAACAAGTACCAGAGACATGTCTTCCTCATTCCAAGTACTACATTCTATTCCTTATACTATAGCTGCCTCTTAAATGAGAAGTCTCCAGTCCAAATGAGAGCTAAATGTTGAACGAAGATGTTCAAGTTGTTTTTGTTTCAGCCATGGCTCCTCACTGATCCCCATCTCTTGTTTCTTCTTGCCTCCACACCTTTGTTCATGCTGTTTCCCTGGGTTTGAAATATCCTCTGTCTTCCTACCAGTTTAACTCCTAGACTTGCTTTCAGAGTCACATAAAAAATCGAGACTTCCCTAAGCATTCCCACCTCTTGATAACCATAATAATTTGAATTTGGAGGTGATCATCTTCCATCAGATTCAAATCCACTGATTATGAATAAAGTCAGGTATAAACATTTTTATCTCACAGTGGAAAAGATGGATTTGAGTCATGTCAGTGATATGCATACCCTAAACTAGTCGCTTAATCTCTTAATCTTCCCAGGCAACTCTCTTAAGGCTGTAGGCTGAATAGAAGGTGCCAATCTGTATTGGTAGGGGGACTTTCCACATTGGGAGTTCCCTATAACATTGTTGTTCAGTCATTTCAGGTGTGTCTGACTCTTCGTGACCTTATTTGGGGTTTTCTTGACAAAGATGCTAGAGTGGTTTGCCATTTCCTACTCCAGCTCATTTTACAAATGAGGAAACCGAGGCAAACAGGATTAAGTGACTTGCCCAGTGTCACACAGCTACTGAGGCCAGATTTGAACTCAGATGAGTCTTCCTGATTCCAAGACCAGTGTTCTATCCACTGTGACACTTAGCTGTCCTCCCTATGAAGTGAAATCACAAATCCAGTCCTACTTATCACACAGAAGCACTTAATGTTTATTTGTAGGTAATAGATCTGGAACTGAGTTTAAACCTCAGTAGCCACCTACTCTACAAAGCCAATTGAATGAATAAAATACCATATAAGAGTCATAGATATTTAAATAAATATTTCCCAGATATTCACCACTTCTGCTTGAGTAAACAAAAAAAAATCCCATATTGCCTTCAAAAGATAGTCTTACTCTGCATTATTATATGGACTCTGTGTTAAGTGATTACTGTGTCGGTTTCCCGTCTTGATTGGACAAGTCACTTGACCATCGCTAACACACCCTGACAATTCATGCCAAACCAATTTGCAATGGTTTTCTATAAAGCCACATGGTCAGCAGAGATTTACCTGAAGGGTTACATGTGGCCTCAAGACCACAGGCTCCCCACCCCTGAATAGGCTAACCTGGGCCTGGAGGTAGCTTGGCCTCCTTGTAGGTAAAGTCTCCTAATGTTGTGGGTAGGAAGTCCTATCACATGGAAATGCTGGTCCTATCACATGAGGAAAAATGCATGTGGGAAGAACTGTTCTTTAGGAATTAAATGTTCATTGAAATATCCATTTCCTATCCTATTCTTTGGTGCTAATCATTCCTTTTGGAATCTAAGCTAGCCTCAACTGTGGTCAGCAGCTTACCCAGGAAGAGCAGGCTAGGCCTGCTGAGAGAATGGGAATCACTCATCCCTCAAAAAGAGCAGGTACCTCTACAGTTGTGAAATCCACCCACCCACCTAGGAACCATTTATTTAGAAACAAGATGAGTGTGGGGCTTAGTGGCCAGAACCCAGAACCTGGCACCTGCAAATCCTGGTCCTGGCTCAGAGAATGATTCTGTCTGTGCCCTGGGGAAAATCACTTAACTTATGCCTCAGTTTCCCCATCTATAAAGTGAGAAATAATAACAGCAGTCACCAAGGCGGGGGTGTGACTTAATTAGTTAATGATCATAAAGGACTTTGATGAGCCTCATAAAAGCGGCTGTTAAAATGCTAATTATTATTATTAAATTGACCACAACACCAGGCTGTCACCCCAGAAGATGATAACAATGGATTTTTATTTTATTTTATTTTTTAATTTACAGAGGTAGGGCTCCAAAAGGCCTTTTCTAAGAGCTGAAGGCCCTGGGAAAGAGTGAAACATGAAAGCACTGAATGTTAAAAATCCACAAAGTGTAGCTCATTTTCTTTCCAAGAATGATGGAAAATAGCACCTGATTCTGGCAAGTTCCAGGGCATTAAGGATGAAAATAAGGGCCAAAGGTTGTTGGGGTGGGTTCTGTGAACCTAAATAAGGAAGAAAGTTTGGGGGAGGGTTCCTGGAGACCTCTCATCTTTGATATGGAAGCTGGGAATTTTAATCTCCCTTGCCTTTCCTAGCCTACCCTCTGTGATGCTCCAGAAGGCTAGAGGGCCCTGTGGCTTCAGGACCTGCCAGAGAGACCAGTAATGACACAAAGGTTGGTGAGGTTAGAATATAATGAGAAGCTTTCCTCTTCTTGGTCCTCTTTTCTAATGTGTCACACTGATCCATGGGATGTCATTCACTACTTAAAGAATAATTGGTTCTGATTAAAGAGCTGGGCAGCCTGGGGAGGGAAGAATGAGAGTTCCAAGAGCTATAGATGTTAAACCCTGGGGATACTTCCTTTCCAATTCCAGAGTGATAGGTCTTCCGTAGACCATGATTCCCATGGTGAAAGCTTCTTTGATAACCAGTCTCTAGTTCCCGTGCTCTAAACCACTCACCATATGGTAGAAGGAAAACATGGATTTGGAGTCAGAGCACAAAGGTTTGGATCTGACTCTGCTGGTCACTACCCATCTGAGTCACTTCGTTCCTCAGTTCCCTTATCTGTAAAATGGCAGGATTTAGACTAGATACTATTACTATTGATAATACTCCTGCTGCAGCTTCTACTATACTATTACTACTACTGCTGCTGCTACTACTACTACATTACTATTCCAGCATTTATATAGTACTTTAAAGTTTGCAAAATACTTTACAAATATTATTTCATTTTCTTCTCACAACAACCCTGAGATATAGGTGCTGTTTTTATCCCCATTTTGCAGATAAGAAAACTGAGTTAGATAGAAGTTAATGACTTGCCAGAGTCACACAGCTAGTAAATGTCTGAGGTTGGATTTGGTAATGATGGTCTTCAAAGTCCCTTCTGACTCTAAATCTATGACTCTATGGTCTTTTCTGAGAAGGCTTAACTATCCTAGAGGACCCCTGACCAAGCTTCCAAATGGAAGGTGGAGACATCCTGGACCTAGTTAACTTAGAGAAAGAAGGTAGAGTAGGGAGTAGTTATTGCTGGCTGTGCTTTGGAAGTCTTGGCATTCTGGACATTTTCCTGGATTACTTTGGGGCAGGTCATCATATTATCACATATTCCTTTTCAAATGCTGGGAGGAAGTGAGATGAAGGTGTGTGGGTCATGCTTTCCATTCTGTCCTTGGCATGTTAAAGACCCCATGCCCTTTCCATACCCGTTGCCTCCAGACTTCTCTTATATAGCATTTCTATTGTTTGGAATACCTCTCCACCCTTCTCTTCCATTTCCCTTCCCTCTTTCAAAGTTTTCTTTTTAGAGATCCCTTTCACTTCTTTCTTCATCCTTTTCAAATGCTTAACACTTATATTAATATCTCTGAACAGCTGTATGGGGAGTGAGATTTTTAAAAGACATTTCCAGAATCTATATAAGATCTTGCTTTGGTCATCTGCTTGTTTCTGTTAAATGTAGTTACTCTTTCTACCTTTGAGTATGTAAACTTAAGGGAAGGTCCTGTGCCTTTTTTGTATCTCTTTGACTCCTAGCACCATTCTGAGCCCAAAATGTGGAGGTGGCTTTTTGTTATGGCTTTCCCATAAAAGATCTCCAAACTTATTTGTGTGCATACTTTTTTCCCCAGTAGAATATAAGCTCCCCGAGGGTATATGCTCAGTTTCATTTTTGTGAGTGCTTGACACAGTGTTTGGCCCATAGTAAGTGCCTGTCATATACTCACTGATATGGGGAAAAACTAAGCCACTTAACTACTTGAACAGGACAGAGGTGTGTTGGAGTCAGCTCAAACTGGCTCATGTGCTGATTGTTAAAATTTTAGTATGAGCATCTACCCTTCAGAAAATCAGCAAATGCTCCAACTCAAGGCTTGATTTATTATTTTGTTGATTATCTAGACTTAAGAAAGTGATAGAGAAAATGTTAATAATGCAGATTAAATTTAAAAGTATATCCTAGGCACATTTCCCCCTCAGAGATCTGATTAAGTATTCACCAGCTCATCTTCAAGATGTGTGATCATTTATGATAGATGTCTTAAAAAAAAAAGAGTAAAAGCTTCATGTGCATTTTTTTTTTTTTTTGCTTTTTGGAGAGCAATTGGGGTTAAGTGACTTACCCAAGGTCACACAGCTACTAAGTGGTAAATGTCTGAGGCTGGATTTGAACTCAGGTCCTCCTGACTCCAGGACCAGTGCTCCATTCACTCAATCACCTAGCCGCCCCCATATGAATTTTCTAAAATAAATGCACACTTGGTCTTGGATGTCTACACAGCTCTCAGGAGAATCTCCTACTATGAAGATTAGAGAATATATACATAATACTAGTGGGACCCCTCCATCTCTTCCAAACTGAGTTTTTCTAAATAGATTACCCTCTTAAAGTACTCTGATTTCTTTCCAGTTCTTCTAGAGAGCTTTATATTTGTTCATTAGTGTTAGCTTTATAATCATCCCTGTGGACTGACTTTGGGGCTCAAATAGAGGGGCAATCTCAGCTCTTTGGATATTCCATCTAATGATGCCCACCAAAACCTATGCTTTTTTGGGTCCATCTTTTGTTTACTTTTTATCTGAAAATATTTATTGATTTTTTTTAGCATTATTGTCACTTTTCAGTATCACTACCCTTCTATTCCTCCCTCCCTTTTTTATTCCTCCCTCACTCCTGTCCTACCCCGGAACATTTCCTTGTAACAAAGAAGAAAAATTAGGTAAAACAAACTGACACATCGACCATGTCTGGCAGTGTATGTAGCATTGTGTACCAATAGTCCACCACCTGTCTATCAAGAGGGGGGAATGAGATTCCTTTATCAGTTGTCTGGGACCAAGTTTGGTATTTCTCCAATGTGAGTTCTGATGCCATTTACTATGGTTTTCCTTTGTATTATTGTGTTCATTGTGTATATTGGTCTCTTAGTTGTTTCCTACCCCTACTCCCCAATCCCCCTTAACTAGGTGGTGCAGTGGATAGAATTTGAAACTTGGAATGAGGAAGATCTGAATTCAAATTTTACCTCGGACACTTATTAGCTCTGTGATCCTGGGCAAGTCACTTAACCTCTGTTTGCCTTGGTTTCCTCATCTGTAAAATAGGGATCACAATAGTACCTACCTCACAGGGTTGTTGTAAGAATAAAATTAGATAATGATGGTAAAGCTTTTAGCACAGTGCCTGGCACATAGTAAATGCTATGTAAATATTAGTTGCTGTTATTATTAAATCTCATGTTTCTCTGAGATCAAGCATTTGTAAAGCACTTAGTTCCTGGCACATAGATGAGTATTAAATTCTTGTCCATCCAATGCTCATATGCATCAGTCCTTACAGTTAAATATTATTCCTTGACATTCATATAACATAATTTATTCTACTATTCCCCAATCAATGGACACTCCCTTTGTTTCCCATTTTTGCTTCCATAAAAGTATGTCTATGATTAATTTGGTTTATTTCCTTCTGCCTTTGGCATCTTGGGGAGGAGGTATTGCGCCCTGGTGGTCCTAGATAGAACTTTGCTGTAGGCATTATCCCTATTTTACAAATGAGGAAATTAAGGCATGGGCAGCAGAAGCAACCGCTCCAGATGTTCATGGCAAAACAGAAGCCATTTTCCCTCCAGGATTCATGTTAATTGTGCAGAACAATGTGAAGTAAAGCAATTCTATGTCTCGTTTGCTCAGCACTGGCAGCCAAATCATACGATTATAGTGTTAGAAGAGGGAGGATATTCAGAGGCCATCTACTCAAATTGTCATTTTGTTGTTGAGGAACCGGAATCCCCCGGATGCTAAGGGACCCGCCAAGGGTCACACAGATCTAGTAAGCAGAAAACTGGGACCCACTTTTTCAATTCATTTCAATTCCATTCAATTCAGCAAATGTATTACTTGCCACTCCCCTTCAAGGCCTTGCTTAAGAGCCTTATTTCCAGAAATTTTCCAGCCTGACTGCAATGATCAAATGAAATGAACATTTGCCCAAACATTGCACTTGGCATCGTAGATACATTGGGAATCCTCGGTTGTAGGGTAGCCATCTCAGGCAGAGTCCCTTTCTACTAAGCTTTGCCCTTTTAACTAGGCACCTGTATTTTAAAACAGGGCAAAGAAGGTCATCCACCATATAAAGGAATGATGGCTTAGCAGCTACCTGGGCTGCCAGTGCTTCTAAACACTTTGCCCCCCTTCACCAGCTCTCTATGAAACAGATTGCTGCCCTACTAAGTACCTCTTCCACCAGAGCCTCAATTTCCCATCCCCATACCCTGGAGAGCTAAACCCATCACCTTTCCTTCCCTAGAACTATCATTTCCCTGAGCTCACTTCCTTCCTGGGCTCCAGGAGACCCATTTCAGAAGGCTCAAAGGTGCCGCATTAAAAAACAAAACAAAAACAACCCAATAGTCATGTTTTCTTAGTTCCCCAGCTTGCATTGATTCGAACCCCAGTACGGAGCCCTGCCTTCGAGTTTTGAACAAAGCCAAACTTGGGGATTAACTTCCAAAGAGGATTAGTGTTCACTACTCAGGATCACAAAAGGAAATAATTCCTTATTATTTAATAGTAGCCCACATTTGTGTAGTACTTTAAGTTAGGTGTGAGGTAGGTGCTATGATCACATTGTCATTTTATTGATGAAGAGAATGAGATTCAGAGATGCTATAGGACTTGATCAGGGTCACATAGCTAGTAAGCAGGCTAACATTGGAACATAGGTTTTCTTAATGCTACTATAACGATGCCATCCACTCAGAGGTGTCAAAGCTGCCCCTCTCATGCATGCCACTTGAACCAGATTAAAATGTAATTGGGAGTATTCAACAAAATAGATAGACACAATAGAACATAGGTAATGTTTGGCTTTCTAAGTCAACATGTAGCAGTGTTGTTGTTCAGTTGTGTTTGACGTTATGATGCCATTTGGGATTTTCTTGGCAAAGATGCTAGAGTGGTTTGCCATTTCCTTCTCTAACTCATTTTACAGATGAGGAAACTGAGGCAAACAGAATTAAGTGACTTGGGACAGCTAGGTGGCACAATGAATAGAGTGCTGGCCCTGGAGTCAGGAGGACCTGAGTTCAAATTTGAGCTCAGACACTTGACACTTACTAGCTGTGTGACCTTGGGCAAGTCACTTAACCCCAATTGCCCTGCCTTCCTCCCTCCAAAAAACAAATTAAGTGATTTGCCCATGGTCACACAGCTAGTAAGTGTCTGAGACCAGATATGAACTCAGGAAGAGTTCATATGATATTATAAACATATGATCATAGACATTTGGTAATCTACTATATGGGTTAGGGTCAAAGTTTGCAAGTTCAGGTCCATATGTGTATGGAGGAACAAGACACTCAATCACTAAGCATTTAAGTGTCTATTATGTGCCTGCCTGCCCTCAAGGAGCTTGTAACCTAAGGGGGGAAAGCCAGCATGTAAATAACACATACAGACAAGCTATGGACAGGATAAATTTCAAATAATCAAGAGAGGGAAGTGAGCCACTAGCATAAGGCACATTGGGAAATGTATTCATGTGTTTATAGTACAACTGAGGCAACAGAGGTTGCCAAGCTACTTCCTTTAAGTCCTTTTTGTTCTAAGCATGGCTTTTAAAATATGCAGTGTGTCCCAGCTGATGATTACTCTGTCCAACTTAATTATATGATCTTTTAATTAATTACCTCTAATGATATATAATGACATAGACTATTGAAGTTCAAAAAATGCTTGCTCTTAAGAGTTTTCTTTCCTATTTATAAAAAGGCAAAGTCCCTCAAAGCTGGAGGGAAGGTATTACCAATGGCTATGTAAACAAGCCACAAGGTCTGAACAGATACATTGCTATCCAGTCTTCACTTTCTCTCTCCTCCTTAGGATATAGCTTTGCTAGCTTGTTGTTTGTACATGTGCCAGTCAGTTTGTGCTGATTGTGTATATTTATTGCTTATACAAGCTGTGTAAAATTGTGAATCAGAAGCTGGACAAAAGAGCTAGATGAACAATTTCACAAAGTTTAAAGGGCCTTCATAATAATAATCTATGGTATAATACATGAAATAATAATTTATAATATATAACACAATATTTATAATATACTTGTGAGAATGATCACAAGTAGAGTTACCTCAAAAGACTCACTGTGATGGCAGATGACTTCATTCCTGAGAACACAGTTCCATACATTTATTTTATTCAGGACAATAAAGTCTCATCATAAGAATTCTTCCTCAAATTGTGGCATGTGGTTGTAATGGACTACTATTATGCTGAAAGAAGTGATGAATAGGATGATTTCAGAGAAATCTGGAAAGACTTATATGAACTGATGCAAGATGAAGTGAGTAGAACACAGAGAAAATTGCACATTATAACAGCAATATCATATAATGATCAACTGTGAATGACTCAGCTATTCTCTCTCTCTCTCTCTCTCTCTCTCTCTCTCTCTCTCTCTTTTTGGAGGGCAATTGGGGTTAAGTGGCTTGCCCGAAGTCACATGGTTAGTAAGTGTCAAGTGTCTGAGGCCAGATTTGTACTCAGGTCCTCCTGACTCTGGGGCCAGTGCTCTATTCCCTTCACCACCTACCTGCCCTGACTTAGCTATTCTCAACATACAATGATCCAAGACATTTCCAAAGGACACATGATGAAAAATGCTATTCACCTCTAGAGGAAGAACTTTTGGAGTCTGAGTATAGATCAAAGTATTATTTCCCCCCTTTTTTGTTATTTCTGTTTTCTTTCATAACATGACTAATATGGAAATATATTTTACATGACTACACATGTATAATCAAATTGCTTACCCTCTCAGAAAGGGGGATAGGGAGAGGGAAAGAATTTTTAATGGGGTCATGTGATGGATGCATCAACTTGTTGGACTTCTATAAGGAGGACACTAGAGAGCTGGCTTCTATGAGAATTCTGTGAGAATAAGAGAAATGCCTTGGAGAGACTATGTAGACATTGTGAAACTGGTTCCATGTTGTTGGAAGGAACTTTTTTCAGTTAGCTGCATAGCTAGTATTGTCTGTGTATTCAAAAGAGCCTGTCAACATCAGGCATTGGCTCTTTTCCCTCATATGTTCTTGGTGACCTCTCAGTATCAAATAAGAGAATATGCTGTAAAAGGCCTTCAGTCCTTTTTTTTTTTTCTCTCTGAAGCTATATGGCTCCAAGAAGCAAGTGTCAGTCCTTTGTTGTTTTCTGCTCTTGGTGAAAAAAAATGTACTCTTTGACCTTGAGAGTTTCAAAAGCTCAGAAGATTGAACCATAGGAATCTGAGAGTTGGACTCTGGGATGGGGTTGCAGCTGTTGCAGCATTCATGCCCCAAGGAGCAAGGAACAACCTTGAGGAGTGATCTTTGTGACCCCAGCCCAGTGGTAGTTGATAACAAGAATTCGTAATGGTGGAGATGCCTTTGGATATGAACTTGATGGGACCAGTAAGAACTAAGTTTTGAGCCACAGACCAAAGTGGCATAGGGAAGAGTAGGTCTCCAAGGAATTAGGGAAAATATTTGTACTTTGTTCTTGTTATATCTTCAAAATAAATGCCCCTTTGTAAAAGCTAACTGTTGTTAAGTGCTCAAATGAAACTGGGGTGCCAGTAGCTGACCTCTAACAAATGGTGAAGAATAGCCAGTGGGAGCTTGAGCTACTTAGTAGAAACAGATGGTTCAACACCTCAGAGTTATCATCTGGATCCCTGTGGGGTGAGAAAGAGAAGATGTAGCAGGTCTTGGAGAGTGCAACTGAATTATATAAAAATATTAAAAATGGAAGAGACCTTAGAGATCATTTGGATAACCTTTTCCATATTGGGAAACTGAGCTTCAGATAAAATTACTTAGATAAGGTCACCAGCAATTAACACAGTGCCTGGCACATAGTAGATGCTTAATAAATGGTGATTGATTGATTGATTATTGATTGATATCTAAGATCTAAATGTTGGCTGGCAATGGACAATTCCTCTTTTTTCACCCATTCATTCAGTTAGTCTTAGTCAACAAATAATTGCATTGTGCTTCTTTTTACTTGATTGAAAGACAAAACATTGTATAGGGAAGGAACAGTCCCTGCTCCCCTAAAACAGCAGCCTTTGAGGTGGCTAGATGATACCAGTCCTGGAGTCAGGAGGACCTGAGTTCAAATCCAGCCTTAGACATGAAACACTTACTAACTGTGTGACCTTGGGCAAGTCACTTAACCCTAATTGCCCTGCCTTCCCCCTGCAAAAAAAAAAAAAAGTAGGAGCCTTCTTGCTACCATGTACTTTCCTCTCCTCTCTTCTCTCTCTTCCTCTTCTCTTCCCTCCTCTTTTCTCCTTTCCTCTTCCTTTTTTCTTTTCCCCCTCCTTTTCCCCTTTCCCTTCCTCTTTCATTTTTCCTTTTCTTTCTACTTCACACACCCCTCCTCCAACCCTGTCATTGGTATCAATAGCTTGGAAGGCTAGCCATGTCACACCCTGAGCTGATATTCTTCACTACTGGATTTGCCTGCCTTGAAGTCTTTCCCTTCTCTTCCTTTTTGCCAGGGGTGGCTCAGATTCAGGCCCCACACAAACAGAACTGTGCTCCATTCTACTCCTTTAAGGTCCTTAAGGAGTAGTAATCCCTTCCTGGATTCATAAAGAAAAGACCTCTGAGGTAATTTGGACCATTCTCCCTTGGCCACTGAAAGATCATTGCCTGCCAATATTTTCTAGTGCTCACACAGTCCGCTCTGGAATACTTCAAGTCCTCCCATTGCTACTTGCTGTATGTGGAAGAGTAGCATTGAATGCTAGAATGTTAGAGCTCAAAGGCACCATTTAGCCCAACCCTCTTATTTTATATACAAGGATGCTTTTTTTCCTTTTTGATGATGTTGGGCCTGCCTGGGCCACCTTCACAATGCTGAACCTTCTACCCTATCTCTATCTCCACCTCCCAAAATCAAAGGGCAAAAACAAGACTTTCATCTGAACTGGCACTCCGGTGTTATGGAATTCCAAATCCAGTATCCTCTGATTCCAATATACAGTATCTCAGTTTTTTGGAAAAAATAGCCAGGTCCAACAAATTGACAAGGGTCCCTCTTAGACATTAAAGAAGAGAAGATGAGAATATAGCAATCCATAGGGACCAGCGCAAAAACATGTACTGAGAATATTTTCAGTTATCAGGAACTAAAGTTGAAGCTTTGAAGACAATCAGATACCATTGTAGTTCTGACTATGACCTCCAACTAGCAATCTGGCAGCATTATTGTCTTGATTTAATGGGCACTAGGTTAGATTTTTGATGGCAGGGACCATTTTAGTGTTTGTTTTTATTGTCAACTCTGAGCACAGCAATTGGACCAGGGACTCTTATTTTTTTGGCTTTTTGTATACCCAGCATTTTGTACAGTGCCAGGAACATAGTAGGTGCTTGATAAATGCTTAATTGACTTGACCAGATCATAGGAAATTCTTAATAAATGCTTGTTGATGATTGGGCAGCTTTGAATGGCAATTGTTCTGTGTCTGAGAATGATGTTTTGACTCTCAACCACCGTACCTAGCTCGATTGGGTGAGCCATTGAAAGATCCATTTCACGGGTGCTGAAATGACCCTTGAAAAGCTCTTTCCTGAGGCTGTTTTGCCAGGATAGTGCTAGTCTGGTGGCTTCAGTCATATCAGCAGGAGAATAAGGTCAATTAATCAACAAACATTTATTACCTTCTTGCTCTGTGCTAGACACTGTACTAAATTCTGGGGATACAAAGAATGGAATAATGCTGACTTTCAGTGAGCTTACATTCTAGTGAGGTAGAAAACAAGTATGTGTATAATAAAGACCTTGACTTTCTGATTGTGGTCTAGCAACTCCAGATCATTTAGCTTTTGCTAGTTACCAAATTGAGTGTTTGTGTTGTGAGACATCCAAAATGTCAGACTCCAGAGTTTCCCATTGGCAGAAGAAGTAAATTTGAGATTTACTATAAGAATTCAAGTTTGATTTTGACAGAAAATAGGAGAGCTTAATGATTCCAAAATGGTGAACTGAGGAAGAGGGAGAGACAAAAGATGGAGCATATGCCTCTCTCAATAATGCTTGCGAGGGTTGAGCTAGAAGGTCTGGTTAGAGGATGATGGGGGCCAGAGGGCAGAGAAGAGTTGAATGAAGACCTTGAGCATGGTGTAAGACAGAGGGTTGGCCTCAGAGACTGGAAAACCTGGGTTCAAATTATATTATGTTATTGTGGTCTGGTCACTTAATCTTCCAGTGGTCCAGGCAGCTCTTTGGAACTAGAAGTTACTAATCATCAGTGGAGGGAGTTCCCACTCCAGAAGTCCTCTCCTATAGGCAGCCACCCAAAAAAGTTTCAAACCCCCAAACTTATACATGAAACCATTTACTAAGTTATATATGTTATACTAATAGGTCCATAAGAAATGCTTATTGATAAGATATAATTACAGAGCTTTTTAATGTTTAAATGAAAAAACTGGTTTCAAGGGGAAAAAAATACTCATTTCCCCCCCTGGGATTGTGTTTTGTCAATCAGTTTATTTTTTTTTTCCACATACAGGTCAGAGGAAGGAGAATAAGAAGAAATAAGAGAGAGAACATGGAGCGTAACATAAATAAACATACAATTAACCAGAATTTGGGTCTGCCCAGCAACCAAACCTACCAGGCAGGCCAAATAACAAAGCATTTACTGTCATGAGCATGTTTTACTACATAAAATCATTACTTTACTTTTCATTTTAAAAAATACTATTTCAGGGTAAAACTTTATATTTACTGCCTGGGTTCCTTAAGCAATCCAAGGCCTGTCTGCATTGTACTGTGAGCTATGGATCAGATGTTCTCCAAGCCAGACAAAAATCTCCCTTCAGTTGAATTCAAGTCTATGACTCTGAGCCCTCCCTATGGGGGAGCAGGGCATAGAGAGGTGAAATAAGGTTAAAATAAATATCAAGGAAGGCTTGAACAGGAAAAGAAATCAAAGAAGGGTAGCCTGAGGGGAGTGTGTGAAAGGGGGAAGGAAAAGGTAACTCTACCCCTTTGCTTGGAGGTGGAGAGAGGTTGGGATTAATGGGCTGACTATATGTGTAAGAGATGAAAATCATTTTTTATGCTAGCTACAAGGAACCTTTCACTGAAGTTTTACTCTGATACTTCATTGTGGTAAGGATGTGACTTAGTGTTTTGAAAAAAATTTTTTTTTTAGAAATATATTTTATTGATGCTTTTCGTTTTTGCTTCACAATTATTTCTGGGAAAGAAGGAAAGCTTCAGACTCCCTTATAACAAGGAAAACAGTTCAGGAAAGTTACCCAGTTTGATGACCATATCCAACAAGGTGTATAATATTCTGCTCTTATGGCCCCCACTTCTTCTATGCCATGAGAAGGGATGTTTATTTCATCATCTGTTCTCCAGGACTATCATTGTTTTTTTGTTTTTTGTTTTTTTGCCTTTTTGGAGGGCAATTGGGGTTAAGTAACTTGCCCAAGGTCACACGGCTAGGTTTTTGTTTGTGTGTGTGTTAAGTGTCTGAGGCCAGATCCGAACTCAGGTCCTTCTGACTCCAGGGCCAACGCCCTACTCACTGCACCACCTAGCCACCCTATCATTGTTTTTTTTTCATTTACTTAGAGTTTGATTTCCTTTAAGTGATTTTTAAAAATTTATATTCTTGTAGTCACAGTATATATTATTCTTTAGCTTTTGCTTATTTCAGTATATATCAGTTCATACAAATATTCTCATATTTCTCTTATTTTCTCACATGCATAATTGCTTTCTCCCTTCCTTCCTTCTTTCCCTTCATTCCCTTCCTTCTACCTTCTTCTCCCTTCTTCCCTCCCTTCTTCCCTCTCTTCTTACCTCTTTCCTTCCTTTCTTCTTCCCTCCCTCTCTCCTTCCTTCCTCCCTCTCTCCCTTTCTCCTTCCTTCCTTCTTTCCTTCTTTCCTTCCTCCCTCCCTCCCTCCCTCCCTTCCTTCCTTCCTTCCTTCCTTCCTTCCTTCCTTCCTTCTTTCCTTCCTTCCTTCCTTCCTTCCTCCCTCCCTCCCTTCCTTGCTTCCTTCCTTCCTTCCTTCCTTCCTTCCTTCTTCCTTCCTTTCTTCCCCCATAGTTTTTATTGGTATAGGGTCCATAATTTCTTACTGAACAAAAATATACCATTATATTAATATACTATACTTTTTTTAGTCATTTCCCAATCAGTGGTTACCCACTTTGTTTCCAGCTCTTTTATTATCACAAAGAGTACTACTATGAATATGGAGATACTATATATTATGAATAATATAATAAGATATCAATATAATAACATATATACACTATACTATGAATAATATGATTTGGCATTTATTGAACCTTCATTTCTATCTTTGATATTCTAGGACTTGTACACTACCCAGTATTGGAGCCACTGGTTCAGAGGACACATGGAGAGTTTTGTCCCTTTTCTTCCATAATTCTGGAGCAGTTGGAGACCTTGAGTTTTCAGTGGCTATGTCAGCAGGTTTCAAGCTCTGACAAGTTTTGGCAGGCTAGAGAGGCTTTGAGTCAGACAGTCCCAGTGGCAAACCAGGTAGCTGTTTTCTAAGGATCAGCTTAGTTGAGACTCATCAGCAGAAAGCTGGCCATCAGATACTTATGTTTTTGGCCATAGAAATTCATGGACTGTGATCCATTGTGGTGAAAGGTTGAGGCTTGAGTAGAGGTAGTTGTGGAATGGTGGAAGAAGGACCAATCTTGAAGTCAAAAGAACTGTATTCTATCTCTTTCACTTACTGACTGTGAGACCTTGGGCAAGACATAAACCTCTCTGTCTCTTCTTTATCTGTAACATGGGGATGATAATGTGTCCTTCAAAGAATTGTAAAGATAAAATGAAATAATTATGTCAAGCCTTGAGTAAATATGAGCTAACAGATAAAAAGAGGGAGTATACATAGGGAAGAAATCGTGGATCTTTTAAATTATTGAAACATAGATGGATGATCTCTTTTCCCCAACATCTTTTGCCTCTATCTCATAACTTCCTGGGCCATTCCCCAGCTGCCTTTTCAACAAGTTGGCCTTCCATAACCTTTGGCCCTCTATCAGGGCCAAACCCTAACCTTGGACAGAATCTCCAGAATCAGAGAGAGACTTTAGGTTATTTGAATGCATTTCCTATGCAATAGTTTCTCTTATACATATAATTCTTCAACCTTTTGGAGACTTGGGCAGAATCAGAGGAGGAAGTGCTGGGCTCACAGGAAGGAGATCATTCTATTCCTGTTATAGCATCCTGTCATTCTTTAGTTATAGGAATTATTGGGGAGATCTGACAAAAGTTCTCTTCCATGGTAATCAATGTCTTTTAAAACATAATTATTGCCACAAAAGGGAAAAAAAAACCTTAGCTCTCTTAGTAATCTAAAATGTCATTCTGTCATCCAGCTGCTTGGCAGAGGGAACATGCATTCAGACCTACTGGTCTCAAAGAATAAGAATTTTCATAAAAAGAAGAGATGGAAGGAGAAAAAATATGGGGGGGAAATATTATACTAGTTAATCCTAAAAGGAAAAATATATAAAGAGCTAAAAGACCCCTAAGGAACAGTCTAATCAGTCAGTCAATAAACATTTGTGAAGCCCTACTATGTGCCTGTGTAAGAGCAAGCAAGGTGGATTTTTGTTGTTTTCTTTTTGGAATTCAGTTTCCCAGGCTCAGGCTAAATTATAAACATCTGAAAGATTAATCTCCTTTGATAGCTGTGCTGAGTCACGTAGGTTTTGTGCCTTCTGGCTCTGAGCCAGTCAGGGGGCTGAGTCTTTGTTATATATTCTCGGAGGTTGGCATTTTGCTTTGGGGGTTCACTCATGAGAAGGATCTTTTGATTTCCTGGTAGAGACTCTGAGTAGCCATATGTTCAGAGCCCTACGACTACTCAGATATTGTCTGTGCTCCCTTGATCCAGTGATGTTTGTAAAGTGTATAGCAATATTGCTTTATTCAGACAGTTGGAGTCCTGTCTATTGGTCTTTATGCTGATCTCTCTGCTTGTATTTTTTCTGATGGTCAGCATGCTGACATTTCTCCTGAACTAGTGAATATAATTAAAAGTAGGACTATTAACCCCTTTTTGAACAGTCTTTCCTAGAAAAGCAAATAAAAGAACCTGTGCTAGCAAGCCATCCTGGGTATGCTAGTGTGCTTGCTGTTAGAGCCAGCTACTGTGCTGAGTACTATCTAAGACCATCATTTTATAAAAAAGGAAACTGAGGCCCAGGGAAGTTTAAGTTATTTGTCAAAGGTCCCATAAGAAGTAGACATCAGGGATGGGATTTGAATTTAGGTCTTCTACTTTTAGAGCCAATATACTCTACACTCTACCACATGTCTCCTAAACATTTGAAAAGTCAGTTTCTATTGGGTTTTAGTACCTTTCCCTTTTGGGATACCAGGCATGATATTCAGGTTTTTTGGCTCCTCACTTTTTGTGAGACATTTTTGTGAGACATGGGGAAGATATTTGTGTGAGGAAGCATCTAAGACAAGCCATTATCTTTCTGACAGCTACATTAATGCTTATTCTGACCCTCAAATGCACAGACTTCTGATTTTCTATGGAGGTAGTGTCTGTGGATGCTAAAACGCAATGAAAAATGAAAACAAAATAATGCCATCATTCAGGGATTTAATCTCATAGCTAAAGGGAGCATAAAGGAAACAAAAGAGAAATTGTGTACATAGTGTTTTTCATGTAAAGCTTTTTACAAGTTGTCCTCATCCTACCTTTTTTCCTTACACCCATTCCTCTCCTCCTTCTACTGTATAGTCTGGTCAAACACACCTTTTTGCTGTTTTTCACACATGCTGAATAAATATTCCTTGCCATAGGGATAGTTTTAATTTTCAGCTTTATATTTCTAGCATTTAGCACTGCAACTGACAGATAGTAGGTGCTTAATAAATGCTTATCGCAAATGCTAGACACAAAGTTAGAAAGGATGGTTGATATTTAGGAGTCCTGTCTCCCATCTCTATGTATCTGTTTTAGCTGTCCTTCATGCCTAATTGCCTGGAATGTGCTCTCTCTTCACTTCTGCCCCTAGAATTCCTGGTTTCCTTTAAGACTCAAGTCAAATGTCCTTCTATATGAGGCTTTTGGGGATTGCCCCAGCTTCTAGTGCCTTTCCAGACAAGGTGCCTTGAATATATTTTGTATCTTGCTACATATGTGCATGCGTCCCTCCAGATAGAATGTAATAGGAGAGAGTTCATTTTGTTTTTGTCTTTTTAACATCCGTGCTCAGCACATAGCAGGCACTCAGGAAATACTTATGGATTGATTGCTGATTGGTGATTGGTTGAATGCTGATTGGTTGAATGTTAAAATAGCTCAAATAAAAAAATAGTAAGTTGGATTGTTTTTGTTTACAAGATGTCACTGAATGGATTTGAGTTACTTTTTAAAAAGTGGAGTGACTGAATTAAATGATTGCTTTGGCTTCAATCCAAACAAACTCAAAAATAACTGAAGAGTTAGGGAAGAATTGGGGAGTAGTGATGGTGATACATAAAAAGGAAGAAAATAAAGAAAAAAGCATCAATGGATCATTAAAAAAATAAATAGAAGAGGACAGACAGGAAGTTCACAAGAGGATACAAATAAGAAGGGTATTATTGGAATTACCATGTTAAATTTGAAATCCACAAAATAGCTCAAGCTGTCCAAAGTGGATAGTCATGGTTTCATATGCAGTCCTCATTTTTGGTTTTTCTTTGTGTAAGGAAATGTTTGTTAATGATTGTCAACTTCATAATAATAAAAAGAAAAATGAAACAACAACCTTAGTAGCAGGCCACCCTCCAGGCCCTAGAAGTCCTAGTATGTTAAAGCCTTGCCATGTATTCTTCCTCAAACTCAATAAATAGTTATTTAGTATATCCCAGCAGGGGCCTTCAGAACAACAAAGAGCAATTACGTCCTGGGCTTGTGTTAAATCTTTTATCTCCAGCTTCTTTTATTTATTTATTTGTCCATTTGTTTATTTATTTATATAAACATCTATTCATTCTCCCCTTCCCTCACAGAAGGCAATGAAGGTGCCATGAACTTTTCTTCTCAAATCTCTCATTTGTCTGAAGATTTCCACCTCAAAATCATGACTCATCTTTTAGAAAATTAAAATTAGGGAGATTCAGCACATTGAGCATAGTGGAACCAGATGAATTCCTCAGTATTGCAAGCAGTGGTGAGAAACCTCTTGAAAGAGTTCAGAAGTGTGAGTCAGACAAGCAGCCCTGAGACACGTAGCATCACTCTTTAGGGTATGGCATGTACTACTGAATCAGACATATGTAATTTTTGGTTGAGAGAGTTTATGTCATGGTTGGTGCTCTCTTAATGGTTGATATTTCTTCTGTATACCTAACATAAAGGGATTTGTTCAGCTTGATTTCCATATGCTATGCCTTGGTGAATATGGAATCTAAACGCTGGGAACATTCCGTACCTTCAAGGTTGACAAATATTTTTTCCGTGAAAGAATTTTTTCCAGTCATAGTATTAATCAGTCCATCAATCAATCAGCCAACAAACATCTATTAAGTGCTTAATATGTTTCAGGCCTGTTCTAGGTTCTGAGGATAGAAAAGAAAAAAAAATAAAACAGTCTCTGCCCTCAGGAAACTTACATTCTGATGGGGCTTAACTTCAGAAATTTCTGCTGATAAGACTTAAGTTAGGGAATCTGATATCATAGAATAATAAAGATAATGACAACAATGGTTTACTCCATGTTTTACTCCTTGGATCTTTCTAGGCATTATTTCCTTATTTGGTTAAACAGTAGTGCTGGAATTGAGAGTATTCTCTAGTCCTAAACATACTTCTTCCTTCCCATACCCAAAGCTTGTCCCAACTCTTTGTGATCACTGAGATTCCTGAGTTGTATAAAGTTGGAAAAAAACCCCAACCTCTTAAATATGTGTGAAATTTTTCTTTTCAAAAGGGGCAACTGTTTTGATGGCATTTGCACTCTGGTTTAAGTTGTTTCCCCAATACTGATGCTCCTCTGTTTTCCTGCCCTCCACAGCTCATGCTTCCATTGTCAGCACATGCAAATCAGTTATCCTTTCACTCTAATGCTTTTAAATCAATGGCACTCACTAGGAGGTCAGGCAACACTTTCTCAAATGTCCACAGATGTGAGTGGACTTAATCCCAAATGTAGCTTAGAAGCATTTTTAGAGGCACCTCCTTCAGCTAATGCCTTTTAACACAAAAGGGTAGGATGGCTACTGTGCTTATATACAAATATTCAGCCAGGAAGAAAGATGATTGAAAGGCAGTGTGGTGTAGTAGAAGGAAAACTGATTTTGGAGTCAAAGGGACTGAGTTCAAATTCTGTCTTTCACACTTTTTATCTTATATGGGACAATGGGAAATCCCTTGAAACTCTTAGTGTCAGTTTCCTTATCTGGAAAATGGGAATAATACTACTTCTACTATTTTTCTCCTGATAATATTTCAAACAAAGCATTTCCTTCCATATTTGAAAACATGGAAGCTAGGTGGCTCATGAATAGAGTACTGGGCCCAGAGTCAGAAAGAAGACCTGAGTTCAAGTCTGGCTTTAGACATTTACAAGCTGTGTGACCCTGGACAAGTCACTTAACCCATGTTTGCCTTTGGAGAAGGCAATAACAAATCACTCCAATATCTTTGCCAACTCCATAGACAGTATGATCCATGGGGTTACAAAAAGTTAGATAGGACTGAATAACAACAACAAAAATTTATTAAATGCCTATTGTGTACTGGGGGCTTTATCACTATTATCTCATTTATTCCTTGCAGCAACTTTGGGAGGTAGGTGATATCATTATCCCCATTTTACAGTTGAGGAAAATAGGATGAGTGACTTGTCCATGATTACATAGCTAGTAAGTGTTTGAGGCTGGATTTGAATTCAGGTCTTCTTGACTTTAGGCCCAACTCTATCTATTGTGCCTTCTAAACTTTGGTGTCTCACAAAAATAAAGGTCAAACTTCTTTCACATACTCAGCATTTGTACAAATTACTTAAAAACAAGACTATAAGTTGATAAAGTTGATACAAGTACTTCCCCTGAAACATGATATGTATATGGGCCATTTAAATTCCTGAAATCTGACCTGGTTAATTCATACATCATGGTGGCTATCCTGGAGTTCCTTCAGGGTTTGAACAACCAGAGCTTGGTTTGTTTCAGTAAATTGTAGTTTGATTTATGTTGATAACCAAATCAAATCAAGCATATGTGATACAATTGCCTACTTGGTTATTGATAAGAAAATGGTTGATTTGCTTGCACTGAAAGGATATGGACTTGGAATGCTCAGTGTTAAGTGTGTCCTGGGGCCACAAGAGTGGGCATACAGAAAGGATGCTAAATTTTGAGTGCCTATACACAAATTAGAGTATTATAATTGATTTTATGACATTTATCAGGGAATACCACATAGTAGTTTTCAAAAATTGCTTTCAGATTTGCAATCTCTACCACAATTATGTAAAAACAAAATTAGAGGCAGTTAAGGGAATGGAGTGCTAGGTCAGGAGTTAGGAGTCTCTGCATTCCAATCTAGTCTCAGACATTTATTAGTTATATGACCTGGATAAGTCACTTAACTTCTGTCTGCTTCAATGTCTTCGTCTGTAAGTGGGGATAATAATACAGCATTTCTCTTCCAGAGTTGTGAGGATAAAATGACACAATATTGGTAAAGTACTTTGCCAACCTTAAGTCATTATATAAATACTAGCTATCTTCATCAGCAATGGGTGCCATTGCTTTGCGGAATGGCTAAGTATGTTATGGTCTATGAGCGTAATGGACTTTTATACTCTGAGCAATGATGGATATAAGGAATAAAGAGAAAATGGGGTGGATTTATTTGAAGTGATGTTAAACAAAGTAGACAGAACCAAGAGAGTAATACACATTTTGATCAAGGCAATGATGAATCTTGACTCTGAAAAACGGACTTTTCTCCTTTTGGTAGAGAGGTGGTACACTACAGGTGTGGAGTGAGTCCTACTCTGTCAGATCAGTCCATTTGTTTTTCTTCATTTCTTTGGAACAGGGGGACTTTTCTCTGGGGAAGTTACTGGGAAGTAATGTTGATGTAAAAAAAAAATTTAAAAAATCAGTAAATGTTTAAATAAAAAGTATGTCCTTGAATTGTGTGAATGAGTAAATTTGTATATGTGGAGCCAAAAATGTCTAGAAAGCTCATGGCTGTTTTAAAAGGCTCATATATTTGCAACAAGCTTTTTTGTTTCTGACAATCCTTCCCCCGTCCCTCCCTCCCTCCACCCCCCTTAAAGAAAGAAAGACATAACTCCTGGCAGTTTTAGGATATTTGCTTGTAAGGTGTTGTTTCAGAAGGAGTTGTCTGATGAATTTCTGCTCTAGCCCAAGGTCTTCCTTTGAACTTATGGGTCTTCTCTCCAGTATTAATTCTGTGATGAGGAACAAGGGTTGACTTTTAGTTGACTGCTTTCCCATGTTCATTGCAATAATATTCCCTAGTATTAATTCTCTGATATTCATTAATTCTTGTAGAATGCCTTTCATGTCAAGAGGTGAGAGAGGAAAGTGGCAAGAGGAGATGGAGAGAGACAGGGTAGGGTAAACTATCTCATGTAGAAGAGGCAAGGGGAAGTAGTTGCAGGGGAGGGGAAGAACAGAAAGGCAAAAAAGCAAAAGCATATTCTCATTGAAGTTGGCTCAAGGAGAGAATCACATACATACTAAATGGAATATCTTACCCTCACTCACTCTCCTGAGTAGGGGAAAGGGGGATGAGAGGGGGGATGATGGAGGGGAGGGCATTCTGGGGGGAGGGGAGGTTGGAAGTACCACTATCAAAGAGGGACAGGATCAAAGTAGGGAATGGACCAGGTGGGAGGTGAGATGTGTGGGAGGGAAATATAAGCAGTCTTTTACAATATATCTACTATGGTAATGTTTTCATAGCTATACATGTACAACACATATTGAATTGCTTATCTTTTCAGAGGGAGTGGGTGACAAGGGAGGAAGGGAATGGATCTGAAAATCGAAGTTTTAAAATTAAATGCTTCATAAGATGTCCAGGCATTGGGGCTCAGAGATTCACCTTGCCCCAATGGCAAAGTTGAAAGGGGTATGGGAGAAGATATGGGAGAGAGCAGATTGGATGAGGGGATATCTAGTGGGACTGCTATTCTGGGGTGGTGGGTAGGGAAAAATGGGGGAAAATGTAACTCATAATCTGGTGGAAATGAATGATGTAAACCAGAAGTTAATAAAGCATTTGTTTAATTAAAAAAAAAGAATGCCTTTCATATTTATAGGGCTTTAATCTAGTAACCCCCTCCAGCTGACTTTACCTCTGTGAGCCTCAATTTTCTCATCTATGAAATGGATATTTTCATGCTTCACTCATCTCCTGGGAGTATTATAAAAGTGCTTTGCAAACCTTATATAATTATTATATCAGAGATAGAATTTTTTCTTTTGGTTTATGGCTTTTGTCTAATTTTTGCAGCTGGACGTGCCATTAGTTTTCATTATTTTCTGTATGATGTTACATCTTTCCTTTTACAACATGACACAGACAGCAACCATGCAGTAAATTAAGACAAACCCCCTCATCGATCTCCATTATCTGAATATTTCAGGTCAGTGGGATCTGCTTTAGTTTGCTATCAACCACAGAATTTCAGATCTGGAAGGTATCTCAGCAGGAACAAGAATCTCTCTACTCTAAGCCTGGCCAGTGGTCATCCAGTTTCTATTTGAAGACCTTCAGTGAGTGAGAACCCACTATTTCCCAAGGCAACTTATTCCATTCATGAGCAGCACTGATGGCATGGAGGTTTTTCCTTACATCAAACTGCAATTGGCCTCCCTGATCCTAATTCTAGCTTCTTATTTTAATTTGAACCTCCAGAGCCAAGAAGAACAAGTCTTATTCTTCTTGTACCACATATTTGAATCAACTTGTTCTGTCTCCTTGGAGTCTTTTCTCATAGAGGCTAGAAATGCCCAGTTTCTTCAACTGATCCTCTTATGTCATGATCTCAAGGCTCTTCCCTATTCTGGTTGGCTTCTACTGTCCAATCTCCATTTTATTAATGTCCCTTCTAAATTGTGGTGCCCAGAACTGAACTGGGAGCTATATGACTAGTGACAGGGTTGCAACTGGAGTTCTTTCTGACTCTGAGATTGAGAGATCCTATAATTCAATACAAAGACAGAAAACCCACCTCCAGATGTGGTCTGACCAGTACAGAACACAGAAAGACTTCCTTAGTCTTGTACGCTATGGGTCTCTTATTATAGCCTGAAATTATATTCACTTTTCTGGCTGCCATATTATAATGTTGACTCATATTGAAAGTCCCCAGATTTTTCAGACTAATTGCTGACTAGCTACACTACCACCCCCACCCTCCAACACCATCTTGTACTTGTGAGACTGATTTATTTATTTATTTTTATCCACATAAGACTTTACATTTTCTTCTATTAAATTGAATCACAGGAGATTTGCCCCAACTTTTAGCCTGTCAGGAAATTTTTCAATCTTAAGTATTGACCATTGTTCCTAGTTTTTTGTCTGTCATTTGAAAACTTGATAAACATGCCATCTACAATTATTTGAGAAGGTAAATAAATGTGTTTTAGAATTTGTTTCTTATTACTTCGAAATTTCAAAAGATTCTTCATATCATAGGTGTGGATAATCCCTCTACCTGTGCAAATTAGGACCCTTCCATACCTTAGTAGACGGTTTCAGGAATTGTGGTGGCTAAAACAATACAATCTTCTGATGATGATAGTTTGTGAACTTTTAGAATATCTATCCTGCTAGTAATGGGGATCATCTTAGGGAACATTGGTCAACTGTAACTGTTGAACCTTTAAGGGCATCCAATTCTGATGTGGTTTTACAGGGATGGCATTAGCAAGAGACTTTCTCTTATTGTTGAGTAAACAAGGAATATTTTGACTTTATAAAAGGTGTAGAGAACCGTATCCTCATTCAAAGTGATATGCCTGCTAAATAGTTATCTGCTTATCTGGAACAGATATTGTACAGATTGAATTTAAATATTTCCAACCAACAGAGTTTATCATCTAAGATAGTCAATGTTGATTTAGACATGAAAAGCATGTATGTAGCAGGGCAAATGTGGACAAGTGCATCTAGCACAAATACATTAGGGAATTATTCATATTGTGTAGAAGCAAATAGGTAAGTACATGTTATGTAATGGTGAACCAAGGAAAGAGTCCTGGAAATTGTGTGATTAAATAGGGTGTGGCCAAGGGAAATGCTTTACTTCTCTGTTAGTGAGTCAGGGGAGGCTTCTTGGATAAGGTGGGATTTTAGGGCCTACTTTCACACAAGTTCATTTCTCATTACTATTCGTCTTGAACTGATGATTAGTTCTAAGCAGTGGGTCAAGTGTGACATAGAATAAGGTGTGTGGGATGTAATAGTGTACCTTAGGAGGGCTCCTAATTTGCATGGATAGAGGGATTATACACCCGAATGATATGAAGAATCTTTTGAAATTTTGAAGTAATAAGAAATAAATTCTAAAACACATTTATTTACCTTCTCAAAGAATTGTAGATGGCATGTTTATCAATTTTGCAAATGACAGACACAAAAACCCACAGAGAGGGCTGGAGCCATCATTTCCCTCTACTGTGGTCAGGGGAATTGAATTCACTTTTTTGCAGAGATCAAAAGAGATGCCATATGCAAAGGCTTTTTCAAACCTTCATGTCCAATCTACAAATCGTTTATTTTTATTATTTAAAAACATGTCAAGGGCTTCACCTGGGTGTAGTAGAATGGGCATAGGACAGGAAGATGGCAGATATGATGAGCTCTTGTCATTACTTTGTTATTTCCTAGTCATGTCATGATACTTCTCCTCTCAGGCTCTCAGTTTCCCCAGAGGGTCTTAGAAAAGGTGCTACCCAAGGTCTCTGTCAGCTCTAATAATCTATGACTCTGGCATCTTTACTTCAGATTTCCCAACCTTGCTACCATGATTGAAGAAGCTTTGTGGCCATTGTTTGTTTGTTTGTGCTCTGCCCCGCCACCCCCTGGAAATAATACTGATTTTTCTTCACTACTTTGTTCTGATCAGACTGTCAGAACTATCAGA
Source organism: Gymnobelideus leadbeateri (assembly GCA_011680675.1). Taxonomy (NCBI): domain Eukaryota; kingdom Metazoa; phylum Chordata; class Mammalia; order Diprotodontia; family Petauridae; genus Gymnobelideus; species Gymnobelideus leadbeateri. Next base: position 136,530 of record WOXC01002257.1, read on the forward strand.
AGTGCAAAGTGTGGTAAGAAAAATGTTTTGTATTTGTGTCTCTTTGGTTACCTTAATCCCATCTCTTGGCTCTCTCCCCTGCATTTTGCATTCACTTTGGGTTGGTCGGTCTTTTTTGTGATCTATGCCCATTCAGGTTTTGTGTTGTAGGCTGATAATAACACTCCACTGTGAATTTACACGGCATTTATCTCAGAAGAGATCAAAGCACCTTACAGACACTATCTTGCTATTCCTTCAGACTTTTCTGTGGGATAAATAGAGAACAACTATTATTATCCTTATTTTTACAGATGAGGAAATGGATACATAGAGCTTTTAAGTGACTGGCTCAGCTTCACACAGCAGCTAAGTGATATATCTAGGAGTAAAAACATTTCACTCAGTTCAGTGTTTTAACTATTAGGACATTTGAAGCATTTTACTAAGGATACAATCACAAAAGAGCTTTTTTTCTTTCTTTTTCTCTTTTCTTTCTTTCCTTTTTTATTCATTCATTCATTCATTTATTTATTTATTCACTTATTTATTTATTTATTTATTTATTTATTTATTTATTTATTTATCTATTCATTCATTCATTTATTTAAAAACAATTGGGGTTAAGTAACTTGCTCAAGGTTACACAGCCAGTCATTATTTATGTGTGGGCGTTCATTTTCTGAGGCCGGAACCGATCCCAGATCCTCCTGACTCCAAGGCTGGTGCTTTTACTCACCGCACCACCTAGCCGCCCCGAGCTTTTTTTCTAAAAACATTTTTTTGCTTGTCTTTTTCTATTAGACAGTATTTACTTTTTTTTTTTTAAGGATTTGATTCATCATCTTAGGTGATGTTTGTTTTCCAGTTAAGTTGCTTATAGTATGGGCTTGGATATAAATGTCTTTAAGATTTGAATTAATTGCTCTGAAGAATAGAATATATGTTCATGTCATTGGTCATGGAGAGATGGTGAACCATTTTGATTCAGATGATGTCAGAAAAGGATGGTCTTTGAACAACATGATATCCATTTTGGAGGTAGGAGGATAGACAAGCTAGATCTCTTGGTATCCTTTATGGCTTTATAGCTCTTTGAGTAGTAGTCACCCTTCTAGCAAAAATTTTTTGAGATAGAGACCTCATACCCAAGATACATTATAGAAACCTACATGCTTAATATTTCTTTTGAGAAGGGGTCTCAACTCATTGGATTATTGATTTTCTGCAAAGTTAGGCTGTTTTTTGATTTGCTAAAGAGACTTTTAAAATGATGTTTGAAGCTTAAGGAATTGTATTTTGACATGGTTTATTAAATACTCTGGAACTCCCTTGTGCAAGTATGGTGAGGCCTAGGTATGTGCAGTATAAGGTGTGGTCTACACAAAAGTGCCAAGTGAGACTTGAGTTTTTTTGGTTCTTTTGGGACTTGGGCAATCATGATTTGGATTATTTCCAGGGCTATTTAAATAATTTTGTAGTCTCTGTTTTGTTGCGCTGTGTGGGTTGGGCTAGGCATATTCAGGTTATTTCTCTCCTATGTTTAGAATGTATTATAAAATTCTCAAAAAACATTTACAAGAGAGAACCCATCATTTCTCACTGCTTTAGTGGGAAGGAAGTAACTTTCCTTGTCTTCAAATGAGTCTATGGATGTAGGCCTTCTCTTTTGTGGGTTTAAGTCAGCTTATTCTCTCAGATCATAGGTAAGGTGTTTTCTTCCCCTATACCCTGTTCTCTAGGTCTGGAACTACAATGGGATGGGGGAAAAGAACGAAAAAGTGGAGAGCAGTGCCTAGGAGAGGAATAGTATGCATGAAACTCATAAATGGGCTCTATTTCTGAATAAAAGCCTGGCTTATGAAAGCCAAAAAGTCATATGATTTTGTCTTCTTCCTCCCCAGTTCTTGTAGTCAGGTGGTTGTAGCAGCAAGCACCCCAATATCCCCAGGGTGACTGCCAACACAGGTTCTTAGATCTGCTTTTCAAAAGGAAAGCAACTCAAAATGGGTTAACAAGCTTACTTTAATCAAACAAACACACATTACCTAGTTCAGGGGAAAAAGTTCAGCACCCCGAACTTCAGAGTTACAGAACTTACAGATCAAACAGACAGGCTTCCAAACTGTCCTACCATTATATCAATACCAAATCACAGTTACCAGAGAGGGAAGCATCAACATCTGGGTTTTCAAAGCCGGGGGGCTCTCAACAACGGCTTCCCAGAGTCTCATCTGGTCAAATCACACAACACTTCTCAAAGTGAGCCCCAAAGCAAAGCCTCTCATCAGAGTTTATATAGCCTTCTCCTAGCTCAAAGAATGTAACAACCTTCTGGACCCACTGCCCAATCACAAAAGTATCAAGGTTGGGCTTCCCTGAAAAACAAGCCTCCCACCACAGGCTCCAGGTGCACTTAAGCTAGGGGCAGGGAAGATCTTTAAATTTGCATTTCCATTACAGTGGTCAATAGAATGCTGGGCCTGGAATCAGGAAGTTGTGTTGCCGTTGTTCAAGAGTTTCAATTGTGTCTGACTCTTTGTGACCCCCAACTGGGGTTTTCTTGGCAAGGATACTAGAATGGCTTGCCATTTCCTTCTCTAGCTTGTTTTACAAATGAGGAAACTGAGGCAAACAGGGTTAAGTGACTTGCCCAGGTCATATAGCTAATTAGTGTCTGAAGTCAGATTTGAACTTGAAAAGATGAGTCTTTCTGACTTCAGGTCTAGCATTCTATCCACTGTGCCACCTAGCTGCCCAGAGGCAGGAAGAACTGAGTTAAAATTTGACCTCAGACACTCACTAGCTGTGAGATTCTGGGTAAGACACTTGACCATTGTCTGCCTCAGTTTCCTTAAATGTAAAACGGGACCCATAGTAGCATCTACCTACTAGGGTTGTTGTAAAATTCAAATGAGATAATATTTACAAAGCACTCTCCTAGCTCTTGGCACATAGCCCTGTATGTACTTAATAAATCCTTGTTTCATAATACTTTCTCCTTGATCTGAAGGAGAATTCAGTGTCCTGAGTTATTTCTGTTGGGTTCTTCTTATTATCCTTGACCTCAGAGCTCTCCATGTTCCTGAATTTCCACCATCTCTTGTGTCTGAAAATCTGACCACATATTGTTGTTTACTCTCTGGGACATGCTGCTGAAATAATTCATGAGCTACATTTCTGTCTTCTTGCCATGACTCCCACAGACAACCAGACCCACGACCAATGAATACTTAGAAGAGGCCAGCCCTGACCACCTGCCATTTTGAATAGCTGTTCTGTGATCGATGCCCTACTACCTCGCCATGGCGATTGCCTAAATGATGTAAAATAAATGCTTTATTCAGTTCCTTCAGTTGAAAAAAATCAGTCAATTCAAGGTCAAAAATCAGTTGAACCAGTGATATCATATAGATAAGATAACTGCTTGGTCAACTGAACTGTTCCCTTTTGAACTGGTTCTTCCAATACCATAGAGATTCAGGCTGAATGTCTTCATGTGGCACCAGAAAAGATGATATTGGCGAATGGTCAGAATAAAGGATGAGGAAGTTTGGGCTATAAATCCAACTCAACCGCTAGAGTGGCCTTAGGCAAGTTTTGCAACTTTTTCCTGTCTCTGTTGTTTCCTGAAATAAAAAAGGAAAATAAATGGTTGGGATAAGAGTGATCATTCTGAGAACTTGTAGCATGGAATGTGTATAATATGTACTGGTCGTGTGGGAATATGGCAAAATACTTTGAAAGTTGAAGCACCACGAAAGTGAATGTCCTTGTCTTGTTTTTGCCTCTTTTCTTTGCTTAAATTTTCGTTCCACTTCTTCACTCTTTCTCTTGCTACCCATGTCACTCCCCAATGTAATAATCACTTGAATCTGGGTCATCAAAATTAACATTAAAATTGCGAAGTATTAAAATATGCATTTTATAGAAAAATGATCTATCTAGTAGAGTTTTATTGTGCAATTAGGAAGCAAAATGGCAATCATTATTTGAAGGCAGAATATTGGTCAGAAGGTGTGGAAGACTAGGACCCAGCACACTGGCTTCCTTCCCACCTACTTCCAGCAAACTCTTGTGTATTCACTGGTGAGCCAGTCCCTTTGCCTCTCTAAGCATCTGTCTTCCCCTATGTAAAATGATGTGTGGTTGAATTTTAGAGCAAGAGCATTGCTTAATTTGGGGAGGATGTTGTTCTAAACCTTTTCAAGGTCTTAAGAATGTCCTTCCACTTTGGGGTGTTACAGAGACATGCTGGAAGCAGCTCTTACTGGATCCTGAGAGCCTGTTGTTAAAGTTTTAGTGTGATGGCTTATATCTTGAAAACCGGCAAACACTATAAATCAGGGCTTGATTTATTGTTTTGTTGATTGTCTAGGCTTAAGAAAGAGATGGGAGAAATGTTGATAATACCAACTAAACTTGAAGGTTTTTTGTGTATATACTTTTTCCTCCCCACTGAGAGCTGGTTGTTAAACATTTACCAGGGTTTGATACCCTGGGTATCAACCTCTTTGGATCTCACTTCCTTGATTTTCCTGACCTCCTTCTTTTTCCTGTCTCTTCCCCAACTTTCTCTTCTTTCCTCCATCATTTATTTTTTTTCTTCCTCTTTCTCTTTCCCACAGGGTGATTGGCAAGGGGGATGTGGTTAGGGTTGATGAGGTGAGAAACATTCCAGTTCCTTTTTTTCTTTTCACTTCAAACTCTAAGCAGACGTGAAACATAACCAGACCGTCTTCATGCAAACCACGAATGGAAACTCCAGTAACCTCAATCTAGAAACGCTCTGGGAGTATTAAGGCCAAATACACTTTCACAGTGGCTTAAGAGTTCCAAGAAACACTCTGACCATGACTTTCAGCTAAATTCATTAAGACTTCATCTACCCAGTAGTACAATCAGTGTGACAAGAATTTATTGGTCTCTGTTGGCCTTATCACCTGGGTTGGAACTGTTATGGGTTGGAATTTGTCTTTGGATCTCTGGTGCTACTGAGGATATAGATTTAGCCTTGGTTGTGGGTTAGATAAATTGAGTTCCTGAAGTCCAGCATCTTAGAGTACTGATGTCTTACTACTATAAAATTTTATTCTCAGTTTCCTCATTGGGACACAATTATGTTTTGACATCAGTGTCCAGAGAAGAGCATTTGTCTATTAGATAGTTATTGTTCATTGTAAAGCATCTTAGATCTCCCAGCCTACAAATTGACTATTATTGGTGTTATCATCATTGGGTTCAATTCTCTTATTTGTTAAAGGACAAATGAGATCAGGAATCCCTTTCACATCTCAACTTTCCCCATCTCAGTTTCTGATGTATCATGGATCAGCAAAAGAAATTAAGTGGGAGTTTTTTTGGAATTTTGTGGAAGCCACATGTGGCACTCAAAGGCTAGCAGACAACACAGAGCCTATGACCAAATACTTAAGTCAAATTTCACAATGAGGTACTGTAAACACCCTATAAAAGAAAAAGAAAAAAAAAACTAGATTTCTCTGGTACAAAGAGAGGGTCAAAATTTTTTTCTTGTATTTTCCAGATCTTAGGGGTGCTGTGCCTCTAACCCCCATGATATGGAAAGGATAACTGTACAGAATTACATAATAACATGTATATACTATGATAGAACAAATACAGTGAATCCTTTTACCCCCATGTAATCTATTAGGTTTTTTTTTTTAACATTTACTTTGTTTTTCAATTAACAAAATATTTTTTCTTCCCTTCCACCTCCCTTGTCCTCTGGGGAAAAAAGAAAAAAAAAACCCTGTTATAATAAATATGTATTGTTCAGTGAACTGTCTGCTTCATTCTACCCTGAGTTGATCTGTCAGGAGGTGGGAAACATGCTTCATCACTGAACCTTTGGAATCATAATTGATCAGAGTTCTTAGGTCTTCCAGAGTTGTTTTTACATCGCTGTTGCTATCATATAAATTGCTTCCCTTGTTCTGTTCACTTTACTCCTAATTGTTTTGTGTCTTCCCAGTGAGTGTTCCATTCTATTTTTATACCATTTCCCCCCTAGAATTCTTTGGTCACTTACCCTTTTTAAATGTATCTTGATTGAGTTATTATGAGATTGATGATATGAGTCTTCCCAGATTTCTTTGACACCATCCCTTTTGTCACTTCTTAGAGTACAATGGTATTCCATTCCATTCATGTACAATATTCTCCCCCCTACAAACAGCCATTCCCTGATTAATAGAAGCCCTCTTCATTTTCCATTCTTGGCTACTACAAAAAAAAAAGAGAAAGACTATTTTTTTGTACAAATACCCCATATAATCAAACACAAGTTAATTTAGACACATTTTCAATCGAGGTAGAATGATACCTACTGCTATCATTTGTTTATGATCCCAAAATTATAGTGGTTTTTTAAAAATAGATTTTCTCAGAAAAGTCCCAACTGTAAACACTAAGAAATGGTTCTTTTAGGAGTTGTTTGTTTTTGAATACCTTTTGATTTGGAGAGTGAAAATTTGTAAAACTAACATTAGGACTAAAGAATTATTTAAAAACCAGAAATATTTCATGTAACTGATCTATCTAGAAATAACACTTGTTAGTTTATGGTTTTTCAGGGCTCCTTGCTTATTGCACCTGAGAGTCATATAAATTAGGTTACATACCTCCCTTATAAATAATTAAGTCATCTCTTCCTGGTCTAAAATTCCAATATAATCCTTAAAATGTAATCCATTCTTATTCTAAAATTCTATGATTCTAGTCACTGTGTGTGTTAACTTTGATTTATTTTCTCAAATGTTCTTCTCCAACAAGCTACATGGCCTGACTTTCTGTTCCTCCCAAACAATACCCTACATCCCCATTCTGCGTCTTTTCACTGGTTGCTTTCTAGGTCTGCAGTGTTCTCTTGCCACTTTCTCTGGCTTCCTTCAAGCCTCAGCTCAAATCCTACCTTCACTTGAGGCCTTTCCAGGCCTCTGTTCCACTCTCTCCACTTGCTAGGGTTGCCTTCTGAGATTGCTTTCCATTAATACTTCACTTGTATGGATGTAGTTGTTTACATGTTGTCTTTCTCATGTGAACGGGGGTTTCTTGACAGCAGAGACCATTCTTTTGACTTTCTAGTGCTTAGCACAGTGCCTGGCACATTCACTGACTGGCAAGTGGCATAATGAATAAAGAACCAGTCTCAGAATCAGAAAAACCTGGATTCAAGTCCCATCTCTGACATTACTGGTCTTGAGACCAGTAGGTAAATTGCTTATCATCTCATTGCCTGAGGCAGCTTTAAAAAACAAGTTGTAGGGGGCATATATGTTTTGGTGGAGGGAATTTTCTCACTGGGAGTTCCTTATGACATAACAACTCTGATCAAAAATTAGAATGTCTTTCTGTGAAGAAAGGCCACAGGAAAAAAAATTAAGAAGTACGTGTTTGCTAAAGAAAATTATCAAGTGGGAACATGGGGTTTGAAATGTGAAGGTAATCTGGGTGGCTAGGTGGCACAGTGAGTAAGAGTGCTGGCTCCGGAGTGTGGATGACCCGGGATCAGATCTGGCCTCAGAAAATGAGCATGCACACATAAATAATGACTGGCCATGTAACCTTGAGCAAGTTACCTAACCCCAATTGCTTTAAAAAAAAAAAAAAAAGGAAATGTGAAGGTAATCAACAGGTTACTAGGCTATGAAGGTTTGTTAAAGGGTCAAGATACATTTAAAGAGGGGAAATGACCAAAGAACTCTAGGGGAAAATAATATGAAATTAGAATGGAACACTCAAATCTCTTACTGGGGTGGAAGAGAGAACATGTATTCACAAATTATGGGCCATGATACAAAAAGATCAGCAGAAACCAAAAGTGGAATAGCAAAGAGAATAGATTTGAGTCTTTTTTGCATGCTGGACGTACAGTGGATCCTCAGATGTTGACTACCGACAGCGAATGATGGGTACAGAAAGTGACAGTGGGTATTTAGAGACCTGAGATAACTGTTCATCATTTTTGGAGAGGACCAATGACCTCAAGGGGTGATGTCTTGACTTGTGCATGGATTGGATTTAAGTGAGGCAGAGTTGCACAAAGCTGTCAGCCTAACTCTTTCTTCCAGAGTCATTGGAAGTCCAGGCAAGACGAAAGTTTAGAGGAGTGGTGATGGCCCAGGATGCCTGACTAAATGCTAAGTGCTCCACAGTGCCTGCTTCAGCCACCTTCATGGCCATTGGAACAAGTTGTTCTATCTATCCATTCTGTAGGGGGACGTCTTCATTTGCTTGGGGTAGACACTTCCTGATTCATCGATAGATTTGATGCCCATCAGTAATCCTCAACCTGGCTTGGTTCATCTGCCCAGGTGGTTTTTCTAGAGTCTGGCTACTGCACATGCTATAGCTTCTTGGAACCACAGGTGAGAGAATGAGCACCTAGTAGACACCAAAGGTGGATGAGCAGTCCTGAAAAGGCTCAGCAAGCCCTCACACCAGAGGTGCTAGTATTCCTTGAACACTTTATACACTTCCTGAGATACATAATATAATATCTTCTCCATCCAGTTAGCATAAATAAATACTTAGGAAACCTTAAAGTACCGTATAGGATTAGGGAGTGGATCTTTGCTTGCAGTGGAACAAGGAACTCCTGAATGAAGAGGATTTCTTTACCAATCAATGTTGGCACCTTCTCTACAATTTTCAGTTTGAGATAGTTGCTTGGAGCACTGAGAAGTTAAATAAGACATAGACAGTGTTGGAAAGGACCTTAGAGACCATAGAATCTGAGTTCCCCTCATTTTACAGATGAGGAAACTGAGGCACCAAGAGGTTGTGACTCTCCCAGGATCACACAGTCAATATATGTCAGAAGTGAAACCTGAACCCCAGACTTCCTGACTCTGAAGCCAGCTGGCTCTCCATCTATTTCACCTTGAAAGTATTCTAAAAACACTAGTTTTAATAATGATAAAAACAGCACTTGTGGAATATTTCAGAGTTTTCATATCACTTTCACTTATTTTGCTTGACTTAAAATAGTAGATTTTATGACTAAGGGGGAAAGTGAAGTTCAATGAGATTAATGAAGCTATTTCTCTAAGGTTATATCACTAGTAATTGATAGAGCCAGGCCTGGAACTTAGTCTGTCTTACTTCCAGGTTACTGATTTTCCACTAAGCTCAAAGCATCATCCTTATGGTTAGATGATGATGATGATGGCTAATATTTATGCAGTGACTACTTTGTATCAGACACTGTGCTAAGTACCATATAAATGTCATTTTATTTTATCCTCATGACAGCCCTGGGAATTGGATGCTATTATTATCCCCATTTTTACAGTTGAGGAAACTGAGGAAAAAAGGTTGAGTGACTTGCCTAGGGACATGCTGCTAGTTAGTATCTGAAGACAGATTTCAACTTGGGTCTTCCTGATTCTAGGTCTAGTGCTCTAGAAACTTCCATTCTGGATCAGATTGAAATAACATGGCCACTTGGGGGAAAAATGGATAAATAAATTAGTAAAAAAATTATTGAACATTTATTATGTGCGAAGTACTATCTTAAACATTGGGGATACAAGTAGAAAAGTAAGATAAGGAGTTATAGATACCAAAGTTTCAGGTCAGCTTTTGGAGTGATTGATGGTCAATCAAAACATGAGTAGAACCTTGGGATTATGCTATGGGATCTATGTTACAGGCTTCTTTATAAACTAAAAACATTATTTAATATCTTATGTAGTCATTTCAATCCAATTCAACTAATTGTATTAAGTGCCTACTATGTGCTGTTTAATGCTTCACTATCCACTTTTGAATGAATTCCAAGATTGATAAAAATAACTCACATTTGTATATTGCTTTAGAGATGACAAAACACTTTCTTCACCAACAATTCTGTAAGGCAGGCAGTGCAAATATGATTTATTATCAGCCCCATTTTATAGAGGAGGATACGGAGGTTTAGGGAGGTTAGATGAGTTGCTTAGGTGGTATGCATGGGAGTTAGTACTTAAATTTTTATATTCTAGATCCAAGACCTCTGAGCACAATGCAAAATGGAGTATTGAATCATACCTTCTTTCAAACAATATCATTTGAAACTATTCCAATAGAGTGAAACAGTGTGATAACCCTAACCTTGTCCTCTGTCCCCACAAAACTTTTAGTAAAGGAACAGAATATTGCAACCTCTTCTGAAGGCCCCTGTCTTCCTTATACTTGCAAAGCACTAAGCTGTCTTTTCCCTTGCTGTCAGACTGTACAATCAGTCAACACAGCTTCCTGTTTGAGGGTTAATTATTTCTTTTTATGCCTATGTTTAAGATGCTTAAAATTGTGATTCATTTGCCATAATTAGACATAATACTTGGACCGTCTCTATATCTATTATACAGCTGTTTTTCCTTCAAGTACTGTCATTCTCCTCCTACTCTCCCTTTGTATTTGCCAGAATGTTCAGGTCATAGAAAATACCATGATAAATGTTAATAACTTAAATATTATCTCAGATTTCCAAGAATTTGTCATCCTAGTGATCCCAGAGTACCCAGGCTGAATATGTTTTCCCCAAACTTGGAATACATGTTAGTCCTTTAATATGTTTAACTTCCCTGGTTGGATCAAGATGTATCTTTTTTCAAGGGAAAAGGACTGACATGTACAAATATATTTATAGCAACTCTTTTTGTGGTGTCAAAGAATTGGAAATTGAGGGGATGCCCATTAATTGGATAATGGTTAAACAAGTTGAGGTATATGAATGCAATGGAACACTATTGTTCTGTTAGAAATGATGAGCAGGAAGATTTCAGAAAAACCTGGAAAAACTTACATGAACTGATGCTGAATGAATGAGCAGAATCAGAACATTGTACATAGTAACAGCAATATTGTGGGAGGATCACCTTTGACAGACTTATCTCTTCTCAGCGATATAGTGATCTGACACAATTCCAAAACATTCATGATGGAAAATGCTTTCCACCTCCAGAGAAAGAACTATGGAGTCTATGCATATTGAAGCAGACTATTTTCTTTCTTTCTTTTTTTTTTCCTCCTGGTTTTTCCCTTTTGTTCTGATTCTTCTTTCACAACATGACTAATGTGGAAATATGATTGTATATGTATAACCTATATGAGATTGCATGCCATTTTGGGGAAGGGAAGGAGGGGGAGAATTTGGAACTCAAAATCTTATAGAAGTGAATGTTGAAAACAAAAATAAATTAAAAAATAAAAAGATGTATCCCCTCCCCCCAATTTATTCTCCCCACTTTTGGGGTTACTTTACTACCTGAGAAGGAAACTGAGAAATGATTTGTAGTGGAGAGGGAGGAAGTGAAGCAAAGTCATTGTCATGGAGGGGGAGAATGGGAAATAATTTGGAGACATTCACAAGCAGGGGAGATGGCTATCCTCACTTCTTGGCTTTGAATGAAGTAAACAGTTCTCTGAAGAGAGTCCATTTCTGTCACCAGTATCCATCCTGTAAGGATGGCCAAAGAATGGGGAGTATGCTTCAGCAGGCAGAATTTCCTGCCCTCTTTGTCAGTGTCCTAGCAAGATGGAGAGATGACAAGGGGAAAAGCAGGCACGAGCAAGACGACAAGAAGTGAGAAAGGAAGAGAAAGTCCACATTCCTCAAATGGAACAACCAGACTCTTCATCTTTGCCCAGTTTCTTGACTCTTACTTTGGCTGGGGACTTCCTCTGCCTCCAAACACACTGTGCTGGAGTCTCAGTAAACAATAAGTTAATTGAATGGCGTGTCGGCAGATTGGCATGCAGTGGTACCTGAGCTTTGGACTCCTTTGTTATATTAGCCTGAAACAGCAATGCACCTTTCAACTCCCCCCACACAAACACACACTCCTTTCTCACCTCTTGCTCTCCTTTGCCAAAATACCATCCCCTTTGCAATAATTTATAGAAGTAAAAGAGTAACTGGGGGAGCTCGAGCACTTGGTCTCTCCCCCCAAGGATCCAGACCTGGTGAATTATCAATACAGGCCTCATGAGATCTGGTTGCAGGGAGAATGAAAAATCTGTTCCTTGGGTAAGATTGTGGAGCTCTGGATAACTGCAAAATATAATTGATTAAGGCTCCATGCTCACTGCACACATTTCACCCACTGTTGGAGATTGTGTACATCAGAAGAACAAAGTAAACCACATCAGCTGTGTCATTTTAAATCTGTTCTCTCTTCTGGAATAACTGCTGTGCCCTTTTTCTAGTTCCTTACATCTTCCAGGTTCATTACACATTCCTCCCCTTCCTATGCCCTGTGTTCCTGCCAAACTGTCCTATTTGCTATTTGGTCCCTGTACACAATACTTTGTCTCCCACCTGGTTGTTCCCAGTACCTTCCCCCTCAATCTCTGGAATCTTGTTTTTCACCTGTTGGTGCCCTTCAATCAATCAATCAATCAATCAATCAATCAGAATTTATTAAGCCTATTCTACATGCCAGGTACTGTGCTAAATGGTAGGGATAGGAAAAAGAGGCAAAAGATGTTCCCTGCCTTCCATTTAGAAGCTCTCTTCTAGGCTTTGCTTAGATGTTACCTCCTTCAAGAGAACTTTCCTGATCCTCCTACCTGACATCTCCCTTCTATCTTCTCCATTCCCCTCCTCTCCTGCTCACATTGTAGTTTTTTTTATATATATGCTATATTTATTTTTAAGAACATTTTGTATCCACCCCAGTAGAGTCCAAGCTTCTATCTCTAGTGCCTAGCACAGTGCCTTTGGTATATAGTGATTGCTTAATAACAGATATTTGCTGATTTATTTACTTATCCCATAATCTTTATGCCTTTTGAACAAAAGAAAAAATTAATTAAGCACTTACTATATGTCAAACACTGTGCAAAGCCCCAGGGATACAAACAGAAAAAGCAAGACAATACCTTCTCTCAAAGAGCTCACCCTCTAAGGGGGAAGAAAACATACAAGAAAAATTTCAGCATCCCTAGGCTGATGGAAAAGTCCAAAAGTCCTAAGGTGTGAGGTGGGTAACAAAGCCCCAGGGGTGCTGAAGTTACATAAATAATAGGCCAAATCACAGTGCTCTGGGCTGACTTCAGCATAGAGGCAGGGCACAGGGCAAGGCCCTTCATCTCACTGGAAGGAATAGATCTATGAATTTGCATCTCAAGCCAGTTGTATAAGCAGTTAAGTAATCCAGCTGAAAGGGGAAGGAGAAGAGGGAGACAGCACTGAGGCTGGTGTGTCTTCTCCTCCTCACCTGTCACAGACAGGTGACTGGGGGCTGGTTAGGAATCAGGAGAAAGGAAGGGAAGAAGAGGCTACCTTCTTTTTAACAGCTGGGAGTAAGATTGTGTCTTAGGTTTCAAAGTAGCAGAGTTTTCTATTCTTTGTCTATCTGCTGAAGGATAAACGTCTTGTTACATAGTCACAGTGTCTCAATACAACCTTTCGGAGGCCTAGACAAACAGTGGAAACACTTTGGATTGATCAGCCCATTCAGCAACTGGTTAATTCAGGGAAAAAGCAAGTGGCCTACATCTTGTCCCCGCCCTAAGTCAACCAAGTTATTTAAACAGAAATGGGTTGACTTGCCTAGGTCAGGAAAATAGCTTTATGCCATCACCAAAATGAATTCTTTTCTCCCCCCCACCACTCTCTTTTCTCAGCAGTGCTTTATGCTTAAAAGACCTTATGACTCACTATTCTCCATTTGTTATCAGTCTTTTTGCTCTAGTCACACCAAGGCCCATTCCTCCTGTGACACCAGTATTCCCTTGCATAGGTCCAAGAAAAATAAGCACTTGGAGATACTATAGAGGCAAGTGTTTTTTTCCGTACTTAGCTCTTGACAGCTGATTTAATCAGGTTGGAAAGGATTCCCTTCCTGACTGGTGGGGGCCAGTAACCTGAGTGACTCCAGAGACATGTCCCAAACCTTGGCCTTCAGATGGTTCTGGGATGACAGAACATCTGCCAATTAACAGAATGACTTTACTGACACCTGGGTAAAGCAGATTGTGTGTTTACAAAGGACTTTACAATAATTTCTAGTATCAATTCCTTTTAGTGATAGTAAGGCAAACCCCACTCTGCTGATTTGGAAATAGATGACCAGAAAGACCTCAGGAACAAGGATACATAAGAGCGTAAGCTGGTCTACAGGCCTATCCAGATGCACCCACTGGGCCTGAATGCTGCTGTTTTTAGGGGATTCATTTATGACCATAAAGCAAACATTTACAATATCCACTTGAATGAATGAATGTCAAAGCATTGACCAAGAAATTCTACAATTGCCAGATGCCATGTTACATTTCCCCAAATCCTTCTTTCAGAGAAGCAACAAATCATGACTATGTGTAAGGCAGGGTGCTAACTGCTGAAGTCACAGAAAAATTGAAGATGAAGTATCTGCCTATGAGAAGTTGATGCCTTCTCCCTTCTCCTTTTAAAGCAGAGTTAAAAAAAATTTTTTTTTCATGGATCCTTTTGTCAGTTGAAACCTATAGACACCTACTCAGAATCATGTTTTTAAATATATAAAATAAAATAAAGATACATAGGAAATCAATTATGTTGAAATAAAGTTGTAATTCCCCCCCCCCCCGCCCCACTCAAGTTCTTAGTCCCCTGAAATCTACCTTGCTTAAAGCTTTTTCAGAACACTCCAGGTTGGCTGAATATAAGGAGTGGGTTGAATTGAAAGGAGAGATGGGGACCAGGTAGAGAAAGCATCAGTGGTTCTTTGATCTCTGGACCATTTGGAATGTAATTTGTTTTACAGCCAACTAGGCCCACTTGAACTGGACATTGCTTAGGTATTGAAATAAAGATGTGATCATTGGTGATTCCTTAGGTGCCTAGGGAGGTTTGGCAAACAAGATTTACTCTCCAGGGAAAATTCTGCCAACTGACTTTGAGGAAGGGGTCTGAAGAGCTAAGATGGTGCCCCGGGGGAAAATTGTTTCAGTAGTAAACTGCCCAGGAATCTGGGCTCTAGTGTGTAATGTAAGGAACATAAAGTTTCTTCTGTGGGAGCTGGGAAGGCCCTGGATTATGCCATTTGCTGTACTCAGAGAGACGCTGGGGCCTCAGGCAATCATATAACCTAGATAAGCACACTGAGTGGAATCATGTGTCAGCCTGGCAAAGGAGAGGAAAGACAGTGGTGGGATGGGTGGGTGGGGGGAGGAATTTATTGCTGGGGCTCTGGGTAGCTTTTTTGGAGAGGCTATGATTTGAGGAAGTGGTTGCAGTGCGATCTTTGCTCTTGGAAGGGTGGTCAAAACTGAGTCCCAACTTTGGAAACGGGGGGGGGGGGGTGAATGGGTAACCAGGTCATTTCAAGAAAGGAGATGTGGGAGGCTGTAGGTGTGTACTGGGAGGAGGGGATGCTGGCAACGAAAATCCACAAAAGGGTGGGGCCTTAGTTGTTCCTCAGGCTGCACTGTATGGGAAAAAAGCCCCCAGGAGTGGGGGCAGGGGTGGGGGTAGATGAGATTGAAAACTGGAGCTAATGAGGTATTGGGTAGTTGTGCCCAGGCAGCCTTCTGACAGCTTTCTAGTGGGGCATAGGGGCATTTGAGGAGGGGTAAAGGGAGGAGAGGCCAAATGAAAAAATAAAAAAGCTTTGAGCCTTTAAAATTCAGTGAAGATTTGAGCCTTAAAAAAAAAAAAAACAAACAAAACACACCTCCCCAAACACAACGGTCTATTCCTACCTATGGCACAATGTGACTATACTCTTCCCACTCATCCACCGATTAACTATGCCCAGACTGATTAGATAAAATGCCACCGTGCTAGTATCAGATATGGAACCAGCCAAAAAGCAGAGGACAGGGGGAGGAGAGGCCGCTTCTAGAGCAGATGAGAAGAAAAGAATTGAAGAGTCCCCAAAGGATAAAGTTCTGACCCAGGAAACAATCTGCCAACACAAAGCTGGGGAGGCAGAATCTTCTCATTTGTCTGTGGGACTTCGAAAAGAAGTTCCAGGTTTTCACTTTCTCCAATTAGCAGTTTGGCTGCTGTCTGTGGGCTATGAGGTCAGGGAGTAGGCACTGATCTCCTGCTCCACGTTCCCCCTCCCCCTTTTCTCATACCTGGACCAGACCGAAGCTATCTTTTGGCAAGAGGGGCAAACTAGGTCAGTTTCAGAGGTGGAGTGTTGCAACGTTTTTAAGGGAGAAGCAGATGGGTGTTGCAACTAGGGATGGGCAAACTAGTTTAGAAAAAATGCTCTCCCCCACCCCCACCCCCCACCCTTGAACTTTTACCTGTTTCCATATCAGAGTCTGAAATAAATTACATTGAAAGTTTTTTTTCTTTTTGAAAAAATTAATAAAAACGGCTCTCTCTCTCTCTCTCTCTCTCTCTCTCTCTCTCTCTCTCTCTCTCTCTCTCTCTCTCTCTCTCTCTCTCTCTCCATAATATGAATTTCCAATAGGTTTGGGTTCAGCACCACTGATCTCTCAGAGCTACTATCTTTTATTATCTCAAAAGAAAAATTTCCAAGGGATTCCCTAACTTCCTTTAGTGATATGTCCTCCAGTGTCACTGTGCCGTTAGGAAGTAGTTTGCATCTATAATAATCTAATTTGTGGGGGGTGGGAGAGTAGATGGTGACATTTTAGGGGGATGAGACCCCAGCCTCCACTGAATTTCTTGGCAAAAGGTCAAAGGATTAGGAAAGAATTTCTAAAGGCAAAGCAGGATTTCTTCTGGAATCTCCTTGAGTTAGGGTGATTTGAAGGAGGACTTGAGGAGGATTTGAAGGAAGAGCTATGGGCATCTCTGTCTTCAGCTCAATTCAACTGATTTTGGCAGCTGTGAAATCAGCCAGACACCTTTAAAAAAATTCTTTCAAAAAGCAGAGATTTCTGTTCTTCAGTGAGAAAAAAACAGTTATATCTATCAGAGGTTCCTAATGATGGAACCATCTCCTGGGAGTCACTAAGCCCACATTTTCAAGAATTAAATTTATCAGTAACATGCTTTCTTTCACACTATCACCCCTGTGTTCAAGGGTCCTAAGTGATTAAGCAAGATGTCAAAGACTGGGCCTACACCAACTCCAAGAGCGATCTGTGTCTCAGCTAAGCCTCAGTTTCCTTACTGGAAAGATGACAATAACAACACTTTGAACTACCTACCACATAGGTTTGTTGTAAAGAAAGAACTTTATAAGTGTTAAAGTACTATCTTATTGTGAATTATTAATGACTATCCTGGGCTATAGCTCATGGAATCAAATAACCTTAGGATTATTTTAGAGGTGATGTGGTCCAACTCTTTAAAAATTATTTTATTTTTAATTTAGGGAATAAAACAAGCATTTCCATAGCACAGTATAATAAAAAATTCTTAGCTGAAGAATGCATTGTTCTCTATGATATCCCTAGCAGTTGACCACTGAAACTTCTATTTGAAGACTTTAGTAATTTTCCAAGACCTCCAGAAGGAGTCCTTTTCACTTTGGGATAGCTCTGTCTATTCCCAACTTAACCCACTAGTCTTAGTTCTGCCTTCTGAACAGCAAGAGAATAGGTTAATTCCTTTTCTATAGGGTCAATCTACAAATACTTGAAGAATAATATAATTTCTCCCCCTGAGAAATATCCCCAGCTCCATTTGACATGATTTCCATCTGTTCTTTCATTGCACACAAATTAGTTAATTTTCTTCCTAAAAATATGGTGTCCAGAACTGTACCCAATATGTGGTCTGATTAGCAGAGAGTACAGTGGACTAATATCTTCTTCTGTATGTTCTATATGCATCTGGAGGCCATCTCCAATTGTCCTGATCTATATTTTGCCACTGGACCCAGATGGCTCTGGAGGAGAAAATGTGACTGGTGACTTTGCACAGTCCTGCCCCACTTAAATCCAATTCACTTGCAAGTCGTGGCATCACTTTCCCCATGTCATGGTCCTCTTTAAGAACAAAGGACAAACAACAACAACAACTCTATGGATCTATTTATTAATGCAGTTTTAGGGTTTTAAAAATTTATATATGTATTTTTAAATTTTTTTCCTCAATTACATATTAAAATAATTTTTAAATATTTGTCTTTTTTTAAGTTTTAAATTCCAAATTCTATTCCTCCCTTCTTCCCTGAGATAGCAATCAGATATAGGTTATACATGTGCCAGCTCTCTGTTTCTCTGTCTCTGTCTCTATGTCTCTCTGTCTCTGTCTCTCTCTGTCTCTCTCTTTCTCTGTCTCCCTCTCTGTCTCTCTCTCTCCTCCTTCTCCTCCTCCTCTGCCACACCCCTTCTGTACCCCCCCCCAACTGAAAATCCACTAAAATCTATAGGCCTTTTTTTGTGTGTGTGTGCACAAACTGCTCTCTCGCCTTCTGACTGCCATTTTGTTCATGTGTAGTTGGTTTTCTAACCCAGGTGCCTATATATAGGACAGGCAAAGACTTAGTCAGACAACAGTTCAGTTGCTGCTAACTAGTGTATGTATGTTTTTGATGTTTTTCAGTCACGAATAGAACTTCACGGTAATGAATAGGAAGAGTTAAAGGGATCAAAAAAGGGAAGAGAGACTTTTCCATCTCTCTTCAAAGTTTTAAGAGGTTAAAATGCACTAAGACTTTTGGAATATTGTACCCTATATTTGAGGCCAGTTAGGGTAGCGAAAATACTGAAAAAAAAAATCCTAGGACAGGAAGGATCTTGAGAAATCATGAAGTTCACCTTTTACTCCACTGTACAGAAAGGAATTGTTTTAAAAGAAATGTCACCTTGTGTCCATTTAGCTTAAGTCTGAATTCTCTCCAGAAGTTTCTTCAATCAATCAACGAGCATTTATTAGTCATCTATATATGCTAGGCACTATGCTAGACATTAGGGATACAGATATAGAGGTGATAAGGTCTCTGTCCTAAAACAGTTTGTATTTTACGAGGAAGATACAAAAATGAATGTTCACATGTAAGTAAATGCAGAGTACATAAAAACAAATGCACAATGATGGGGAGGTATTACAGTTACTTCTTGGGGCAACAGTAAGTCAAAGTGGACTCAAAATTGTTTTCTGTAATGAATTTCTCCTACATTAAGTTTCTGTTTTGTGTACTGAAGTGGTACTTTACATTCATTAGCTATTCCCATCTCCTTATCTGAAAACAAGCAGAAAATCAAAGCAACCCAGCTTGGCTCATAAATACACCCCAGGTTATTAGTATGATTGTTATTTATGTCCTGCTGTGTCTATAGTAGATAAGGTGCTGTTTTTATGTGATGCCTTTCATCCAAGGATCTCAAAGCACTTGTAAGTACAAGACTCATTACTTCCCACAGCACCTGGATAAGATAGAGAGATGGAAAGATTATTGTTCTCTCTGTAACATGGGAGACACTGGTGTACTGAATTGCTTCTCTCATCATGCAAGTTCATTGACACAACCTGGGATGAGTCTTTGAAGCTTGACTCCCAGTCCAAGAATGACAGACCTTTTTAAAATATTGATCCCTTTGCTCTATGTACCATGATACCACTAGCCTACTACCATCAGTAGAACAAACCTTTTGAATTTTTTTTCAGTTTTGATGGTAGCTTTTTCACTCTCTCTCCTTGTCCTCCTTGTTATGTGTTCATTGCTTCTACAAGTATTTATTGAACTTCCATTATGTGCATAGTATGGTGTCAGGCACTGAGTCGTGTCTAAAGAAGCAGACAGAAAGGAGCTTACAGTCCATTGGGGGAATCTGAACATATGGACGGTGACAACAATGTAGGAGTTAGATGACATCAGGAGACTACACACAGTGGGAGAGGTGAGAGGAGGGATCATATCTCATTCACTGCTAAATGAGAGATGAAGTTGAGAAGGATTCTGGGGATTCAGGGAAGGGGGAGGGCCCCAGAGCCAGGGCAAGTTTCAGGGAGTGGTGGGACATGAACTTGCCCTGTTGCTGGCTATGTGTAGGGATCTAGTTTATAATGTGGAACTGAGTTCTTCCCTTTTTCTGTGGAAATCACCAATTCATATAGAGTCCAAACAAGGAAACTAATCCTTGTGTGTATCGTGTTCTATGGTTCACTGTGGAGCTAGTAATAATAATAGTTTTTATATAGTGTCCACGATGTACTGTGCTATGCATTTGACAAATATGATCTCATTTGATCATTTAAACAACCCAGGGAAGAAAGTACTATTTTTATCCCCATCTAACAATTGAGAAAACTGAGCAGAAAGAGGTTATGTGACTTACTCAGGGTCATACATCTAATTAGTGTCTGAGGATGGATTTGAAGTGAGGTGTTCCTTGACTCCAGGCCAAGCATTCCATCCATTATACTACTTAGCTGCCTCTGTACTAAATGATTATAGTTAGGGAGTGAAACCCAGACATTTTCCTAGATTCCTAAAGACAGTTCTTCAATTGAATATGCCCTTACCCTTGGGGGCAAGGTCATATGTTCTGCTTTTAATTTATCTTTTCACTTCTAAGTAATGCTTGATATTTATTGATAATGTTAATAGTGTTTCAAGAATTAAAACTAATCAGATAGATCCAGAAATATTTTCTGTATATGGGGAAAGAACATACAGTTGAGGCAGCTAGGTGGTACAGTAAATAGAACACTAGACCTGGAGTCAGGAAAACCTGAGTTCAAATTCTGCCTTAGACACTTACTTGCTCTTTGACCCTGCACTTAACACTTAACACCTGTTTGCCTCAGTTTCTTCATCTGTAAAATGAGTTAATAACAACATCTATCTCCGGGGGTGGTTGTAAAATCAAATGAGATAATAATTGTAAAGTGCTTAGTACAGGCGCATAATAAACACTATATAAAAGTTATTATATTATTATTATATATTATATATAATTATACATAATATATGTCATATTATTATTATAGTTATTATGTATGACCATGGAAGTTAGGGGTACAGCAAATCTCATGGAGACTTTAAAATATTATATTTTTTAGGGGCTATGAAGATCCTATGCCTGCTTCTGGCTTCCTCCACATTGAATTTCCAGCCTTATGTAACTCTGCAGAAAGAGAACAATAAATAACAATAACTGAACTGTATTTTTACTTTGCAAAACTTTTTACATTAAAAAAAATGCTTTCTTTGTAAACAACTCTTGCACTTTTTGTGATAGCAAAAAAATTGAAAGCAAAGCAGATACTCATCAGTTGGGGAATGGTTTAAAAATATGATATGTAGGGGTGGCTAGGTGGTGCAGTGAAGAGCACTGGCCTTGGAGTCAGGAGGACCTGAGTTAAAATCCGATCTCAGACACTTAACACTTAACTAGCTGTGTGACCTTGGGCAATTCATTTAACCCCAATTGTCTTGCCTTTCAAGACCAAAATAAAAATACAATATGTGAATGTAGCACAATATTACGATGTCATCTGGAATTATGTAATGACTAGATACCCTCAGTGCATGGATCATCAAACTGTTGTACAGCTGAGGGAACTGAAACTTAGTGGGATTAAGGCCAAGGTCATACTGCTAGATAAGTAGTATAACTAAGACTCAAGCCCAAGCCATTTAGTGCCAAGTCCAGGAGTTGGGGAAGGAATGTCCTTCTTTAAAAAAAAAAATTGAACTTTTTTCAAATAATAAGTATTTTGCTCTCCTTCCTCTCTCCCCTTTCACTGGGTAGGGGTGGGGAGGAAGGGAAAAGCAAACCAAAAATGTGTAGCAAAACGAAACAAATTTCCATATTGATCATGTCCAGAAATGTGTGTCTGATCCTGCATATTTAGTTAATTTTCTCTCTTCCAGGCAGCATTCTTCACCACTGGCCCTCGGGAGTCATGGCTGATCATTGCATTGATCAGAGTTCTTTATTCTTTCAGAGTTGTCTTTATAATATTTTTGTTATTATATAAATTGTTCTTCTGATTCTGTTTTCTTTACTCTGCAAAAGCTCATACGAGTTTTCCTAGGTTTCCCTGAAACCATTCCCTTCATTATTTCTTATAACACAATAATATTTTATCACATTCATATACCACAAGCCATTCCCAAAGGATGGATACCCCCTCAGTTTCCTATTTTTTGCCACTAAAACAAAAGCTGTTATAAGTATTTTTGTACATATGGGTCTCCTTCCTCTTTCTTTGATCTTTTTAGGGCTGTAGACCTAGAAGTGATGTTGCTGCATCCAAAGGTACACTCAGTTTGGTACCTTCTGGGGCACGGTTGCCAGAGTCTTTCTACTATAACATACGGCTGAGGGACACCACCCATCTTTTTTCACTACAGTAGATTATTTGCTGTGGATCTCTTTGCAACAAGAATTAAAAAAACTCTGCAGCATCTGAATCATTTTTCTCTTGCCCTTTTCAGTGACCCTGTTTGTTAAAATCTGCTAATAGCTAGTGACTTCTCACTGTGTTCTGGAGTGCTCAGGGTGCCCTCTTTGTTTTTTTTTTTTTTTCCATCTTAGCTTATCCTGTATGTGGGAAAATAGGTTCCCTTAGCATCAACAAAATCAGCAGAGGCCAGACTGGATTGCTGAAGGTTGTGATGAGAGGGCAGGGATTAAAAAACAAACAAAATCCATGTTTTGTGCCTCTGTCTTGAACTATCCCCTGAAGAGTTACTATTAAGAAGGGAAATGGGGAGCAGAGTGTGTGTGTGTGTGTGTGTGTGTGTGTGTGTGTGTGTGTGTGTGTGTGTGAGAGAGAGAGAGAGAGAGAGAGAGAGAGAGAGAGAGAGAGAGAGAGAGAGACTTTGATGACTCAGACTTTCAATACAAAAACTATTTGACAGATTAAAGCAAGAATATAGTCTGAATTCCTGTAGTAAAGAATTAGTAAAGAATTTCTCTTCTTGCCACTGATAACTATAGATTACTAGGGATTTTTATAAAGAACATCGATCACTTAATAAAAAATAACTCACCATTCTAGCTAGTGCTATATTTCTTTATTTACAGCTCCCTGATCATAGTGTGTTCTCAAGTTTTCAAAAGCATCATTGTTCATATATTAGTAGACTTAGGGAAAATTCTGGGGATTAATAGATAGAGAAAGTACTAGATTTGGAATCTGCTCTACTGAGGTTGAATCCTGTCATTTACTACCTGGATGACACTTAATGGTTATTATTTGGGCCTTGATGGCTCAGAGTGAATGTAAATAGTGATTGTTTCTCTTTTTGGCCAGAAACCCTGAGGGTCTTCCCCTCCCAGTTTGATTTTTTTTTTAATTATTAAAGGGGCCATCCCTTGACTCATTTCTTAAATAGGCCTGAATGGGTTGCCTCACTCAAAGTGAGAACTCAGAAAGGCTAGCTTGAAAAGGCCAAGCTCTCCCACTGCATCCTGGGCAGCCACAATGATCTATATTTTGCTGCTGGAGCCAGATGGCTCCAGAGGAGAAAGTGGAGCTGGTGACTTTGCACAGCCCTCCCTTACTCAAATCCAATTCAATTGCAAGTCATGTCATCATCTCTCTGATGTCAGGGTCCTCTTCAAAAACAAAGGACAAACTACACAATAGGACATTGAGTAACTCACTTAACCTTTCTGGGCCTCAGTTTCCTCATCTGTAAAATGAAGGTTGAGCTAGATGGCCTCGTAGGTCCTTTCTACTTCTAGAAGCTAGGTTCTCTAAGATCTTGATGTAGGAAACAAATATAAGAGAGTGCATCTGATTGGCTTTAAATTCAAATTAAATAGCAACAAGATTGGTAATAATCAAACATTATTTGGAGGTTAACAGAAAAATTTACAAATAGAATGTAAGCTTATTGAAGGCAGGGATTATTCCATTTTTGTCATTGTAACCAAAGTGGTGCCTGACACATAGTAGGTGCTTCATGAATTTGTGTAGATTGATTTCCTAAGACCATTTCCTACAATCATATTCCATTACATTGATTGATTGATTTCCTAAGATTGTATCTCATTATATTGCGGACTTCACTATTCCAGCTTTTATTCCTAAGAAGCTTCCATGACCTCATTGGCAGTATCCTTACTTAGTCCCACAAAAATGCTCTTCTGACTTCTCTCCCTCCTACCACAACCTTCTCTAAATCATGTGCTGTGATTATAAAGTAATGTATAATGGAGTCACAGCAATTGGGAGCTAGAAGGGACTTTAAATGTCCCCTAATCATTTACCAAGAGAAGAACTGACAGGAGTTGGGGGGAGGGGAGGGGATGGTGGTGACGATGTTAAATAATTTGCCTAATAAAATGCGATTTTTTAGGGGGCGGCTAGGTGGCGCAGTGAATTGAGCGCTGGCCCTGGAGTCAGAAGGACCTGAGTTCGGATCTGGTCTCAGACACTTAACACACACAAACAAAAAAAAAAACCTAGCCGTGTGACCTTGGGCAAGTTACTTAACCCCAATCGCCCTCAAAAAAAAAATGCGATTTTTAAAAAACAAACATACTTATGTATGTATCCCAATTACATTTTGAATCTTCAAAATATTCATCTGGGGAAGCTAATGAGATAATATGTTAAGTGCTTTGTAAACCTCAAAGTGCTAAATGAATGCTAGCTATTATTAGTATTATGGATCTATGTATGTATACATATATGTGCATGTATGTATATAGTATTATAATATACTTACTCAAGTGATGTTCATTGCTCAAAACACGTATAGAGAGTCTCTTCTGGATTTGCTCTTGGAGTCTGTAGCAAATTCTTTTCAGTATCTTCAATGATATTAAATCTTTGTTTTTAAGGATAATAATAATAGCTATTATATATTTTATATACACACACATATAAATATGTGTATATTGAACCCTCACTCACAACAAAGAAGTGCAGCTAAGCAGGAAAAATCACAATTCTCATATCTGGTGATGTATGCCTCATTCTATGTCTTCAGTCTACTCATCTTCTTCTGAGAGTCTCTCACCAAAGTTATAATCAGCGATGGCATTGATCAGAGCTCAGATGTGTTCCAATGTTGTCTTACTTCATGTTATTGGAGTCCCCGTGGAAATGCTCTCCTATTTCTGTTCATTTTGTTCTCCATCAGTTCTCCTGAATCCTTTCAAATTTCCCTTAATGCTTTATATCCATCATTTCTTACAGAACAATAATATTCCATTGTATGGAATGTAGTGCATATGATAAGTAATGTTTTTTTTGGTCATTTTCTTGCATTTTTCCTAAAACTGTCAATGTTTTGAACTATGACTTGTTTATTGGAATAAATAAATTTATAAAAATATGTGTGGAAAATACATGTATAACTTATGTCTGTAAATATATAGAGTTATAGTTTATAGCTATATTATGAGAAGATATTTATGATTTCTATAAATTTCATAAATAGGATAAATTTATAATTTCTATAAATCTTGTAGATAAGATAGATTTATAATGTATGTCTATAAATCTTATAAATAGGGTAGATTTATAATGTATATATAGAAATCTTATTAGTATGATATATTTATAAATTATATCTACAAATATTATAAATATGATATATTTCTTGTTTATACCTACAATATAGAATGAGTATAATATAGTTTATATCTATAAATTTTTTTCCAAATGCTTTATTAACTTCTGGTTTACATCATTCATTTCTGCATTTATAAATTTTTGTATTTCTAGATAAATATAAATAAAAATAATAAATATTACATATTTAGAAATATATGTATTTGTCCCAATAAACCAAGTGACTGCTTTGAAAAACAACATTGATTTTGGCAATAATTACTGGTACATTTGATTTTAAAAATGAGAAGGAAAAAACCCATCAGCTTCATTATTTTATACTCACCCCCAATTGTCTTTCAGATAGATTGTTTAACCCTTCTTTAAAATGTTCAATGAGCAGGTTTACAGTATCACTGTTTTAGAACTAGGAGGGTCTGCAGAGGCCTTAAGACTGTGTAGACTGTATTTTACATTTTAAATGAAAACCCTGACTTGCTAGCTGCCTGATTTCTTTGAGGCTCGGCCAGTAACCAGGCCCCTTTTGCCTATGGACTGGTGTCAATACTGCCAGAGAATCAGTACTTGAAACCAAATTTAACTCCATCTAGACAGACTGACTTCTCTCTGGGAGCCTATCTTAAGCCTCCTTAAAGACCTGGGATAGCAACTGGTGTGGGGCCCTGCACTGCTAGGTTTATCATTGTTATTCAGTTTTCCCTGGAGAACTTACTAACAGCTACTGGCCAATCAAAGCTGGGGAAGTTTAAGGGCCTGAAGGCCTTTAAGGGATGATCTTGAAAATGGAAGTCAAGTCACCGTATGGGGAATCTTTAAAAAACAGAAATTCTAAGGGCCTGTTAACTTTCTGGCATCCCCCCCTTCTACCTGCACCTTGGCCATTTGTCTTTCCTCATCACTGTGGCCTGTTTGTTTGTGTAGTGAGTATTTAGACTGCCTGGGCTGGGGTTAGGCTTACTGCCCTATGTGGTGCAGCAGGCAGGCCATATTTGGTGTTCGGGACAGCCTTGGTATCAAAATTATTATTTTCATATGAACACTCAGCTCCAGCCTCTCCTTCTGACTCAGCTGGATGTGATAGCAGGTCCTCTGGGGCTGCACAGGGCAAGAACCTCCTTTTCCTCCTCCTTCAGCAGGAGAGAAGGGGAACACCCCTTACCCCTTCCGCCCCCACCCCCGCAGAAGCTGGGTGACAGTTTTCCCCTGTGGGTTTATGACAATTGTCCCTTTCACCTAGATAGTAGAGAAGCAAGCTGAAGGATTGAAAAATGAATATATAAACAAAGAAGCAAACAAATAACTATTAGATTTAAATTCACCTTAGGCTATACAGGTAACTAACTGCTCCTTCATAGTTTTTGACTGTAGCTTGTCACAGTTAGTCACAGTTTAATGCCACACATCCCCATTGTCTTTTATTCATTTTCTATGTATTCCCTTGTGGCTTTGTTGATTTCCTGGTAGAAGGTAAGCTCGGCAGGGGGTGAGCTCCTTGAGGGCAAGGACTGTTTCATTTGTCTTCCAATCCTCAGTGACTAGTACAGTGCCCAACACATAATAATCCTTAATAAATGCCTTTAGACTTGATTTGTGGAGTCCACAACCAATCACAGGGTTTAGGTCTGGAAGGGTCCTCTGTGATTATTTAATCTAAACCCCTCATTTTACTGATAAAAAAACTGATACCCAGAGGAAGGGAACAAACTTGTCCCAAGTCCTACAAGGAGTGTTAGAGCAGGGACTTGAACTCAGGTCCTTTGACTGTAAATCAAAGTCTCTTTCTTACAACGGGTATTTCCTGACCCACTGGATAGGGGCTCCAGCTGTGAGCCCAGGAGAAGCATATATTCTGCTTGGCCATTCTGTTCATTCTGGCTGAGTAGGTCAGCACAGATCACTGATACCCTTTGGTTTGCAAAAATGCCTGAAAAGAAGTGCAATAAAAACACATTTGCTTCTGTGTTTCTATATGAGCAGTTAACAAATTAGCACTGGAGAGGCTTTTGCAAATTAGAGATTAAATTTCCTTGTTTATGTTGGAAATCTCTTTCAGTCTCTGTCAGCAAATGTGCAATAACATTCTTTCCATATTGTGCTGGCTTCTTTAGGTTCATTTGTTATTCCTGTGTCTTTTGTTCTTTTCAAAGCCTTCCTACTTTTCATGTATTCTGTGACAGAAAGGGCCCATCTCCATGGGTGGGTGCTGCTTTCCACCAGGACAAGGTCCCAGCTTGGCTCAGGGAGCAGGTTGCCCCTTTAAGCAGGTCATCTGGCTTTGGCCTCCTCGCCTCATGCTGAAGGGTGGCCAAACCACAGCCCGGTGAGCAGTTCCTCCAGTGCACAGTGGGACAGGAGCCATGTGGGTTGTTCAGCCGGCAGTAGGAAGCTGGATACTTTTGTCTCTCCTCTTTCCTTGCTAAATAGCAAGTTTTAGGTTGTAGCCAACTCATGGTTTCCCTTAGTTCTAACTGCCTCCATCTTCCCCATCAGGCAGACTCTTGGAGGTAATTGTAGAGTCCAGTGAAGGTTCGATTACTTGTTGTAACAATAACATCTTGCATTTATGGCTTCAAAAGCATGAATCTTCAAGCAGCGAATATATTAGATTGGGGGGGGGGGTTCATCCTTCCTAAATTGGAAGGGACTTTAAAGGTGGTCTACTGTAATCCAAGGGCCAGCTAGGTGGCATAGCAGACAGAGCACTGGGCTTGGAATCAGGAAGACTCATCTCTCTGAGTTCAAATCTGACCTTAGACACTAATTAACTCTGTGACCCTGGGCAAGTCACTTAACCTTCTTGGTCTCAGTTTCTCATCTGTAAAATGAGCTAGAGAAGAAAATGGCAAACCACTTCAGTATCTTTGCCAAGAAAACGGCAAATGGGGTCATGGAGAGTTGGACAAAACTACAAAACCTACCTACCAAGACTGTTTGGGGATAAAATGAGAGGATAATTGTAAAGCACTTTGCAAACATTAAAGACCTATAAAAATTCTAGTAATAACAATAATAACAACATAATTTGGACATCTTGACTTTCTAGATTCTGAAATTTTTTCCATAGAAAAATTGTCAATAGTTCCGATCATCTATTGAATGTCTCTGGCCTCTAGTAGAACCTCACTTGGGTTGAGGTGTCATAACCTTTGGTTTTAATTCCTATTATGATGCCACTGCTTATCGAACACAGTTGATAATAATAATAGAGATTACGAGGAAAAATGCCATTACTGCCTTTCAATTTTCAATATCTTAATTTTCCCATTTGTTGGATATTCAGCAATAGACTGGGGGCAGCTAGGTGGCGCAGTGAATAGGTCAGGAGGACCTGAGTTCAAATCTCACCGCAGACATGGAACATTTACTAGTTGTGTGACCTTGGGCGAGTCACTTAACTCCAATTGCCTTGCCTTCTCCCCTCCAAACAAATAAACAAACAAAAAAACCCAATAAACCATTTGCCTACTCAAAGTCTTAAATTGGGATTGACTGATCCTCAGCTATCTCTTAATCAGCCATGAAGGTACAACACTCTGCTTGGCTTCTGTCCTGCTTGTTGCTGCTGGTCAGAACATGTAGAGAGCAACCCTGGTGAGCTACAGACAGCAGGATTAGTGGACCTATCCTATAGAGTGAGCAAAGGTTGAAGTTTGAATTTTTATATATAAAAATGCAAATGACAAAAAAAACTGGTGCATTGCAATACTGTGCCAAGGTAGCTCATGATGTCCAGTTGACACTGAATTATAGTATGATTTATAACCCAAGAAAACAATTTTATTTGCATTTTTCATTTATTTATGTTATGATTAAATTTGTTCCATGTTATTTACATAGTAGATCTGTTTTGCATTGTTACTTAGTACATACACTGGGGCTTTTTTTTCTTCACAAAGGCTGTAGCAACTTCAAATATTTGAAACTCAATTCCAATTATCAATCAGTCAACAAGTGTCTGTTAAGCACTTAATATTTTCAGGCTCTGTGCTAAGCCCTGGAGATACAGTCCCTGTCCTCAAGGAGGATACATTACACACTGACATATATACATACTTCAATCATATCTTTTGATATGAACATAAATTGGATTTAAGGGAGTCAGAGCTGTGCAAAGTGGTCAGCCTGATCTCTTCTCCAGAGGCATCAAAGTTTAATGGCCAGACAAAAGTCAACATGACTAGGGCTATCCCAGGATGCAATGGATGGCCTTGACAACTTCAACGACTAACCAAACTCTAAACTTTCCACCATCTTCATGGCCATTGGAACAAATTGTTCTCATCTCCCCATTTCATAGGGGCAGGGGACAGGGTGGAGGAAAATCTTCACATACTTGAGGTAAACACTCCCCTAACTCATCCAAGGGTTTGAGACCCCTGGGTGCCCCTTGATCTGGTTTAGCTCATCTTCCAAGATAGTTTTACTGGGATGTGGCCACTGCACATGGTACAGCTTGTTGGAGCCAAATCAGGTGGACACCAAAGATGGATGAGCCCTGAAAAGCCCTGAAAAGGGCTCAGTAAGCTGTCACACCAGAAGTGTTAGTCCTTCTAGAACACTTCCATACACCTCAAAAATTGGAATACGTCTCTATCGATACAAAAACCACATAACAGCTTTATATGACTATATTTGGAGAGTGCTTTAAATATGATATCTTTGGAGTGACCAGATGGCACCGTGAATAGAGCACTGGCCCTGGAGTCAGGAAGACCTGAGTTCAAATCTGGCCTCAGACACTTAACACAAAAACTAGTTGTGTGACCTTGAGCAAATCACTTAACCCCAATTGCCCTGCCTTCCTCCCCTCCAAAAAGAAAAAAAAATATGGTATCTTTACAACAACCTCCTGAAGGAAACAGAACAGGTATTATGATTCCTGTTGTGCAGAAAGGAAAACATGCTCAGAGAGGAACATGGACTTGCTCATGGTTGTAGCTTCCTAGATTCCAAGTTGGCAGGGATTTTAGAGGCCATCTAGACTGATCCCTTTATTTTATGGTATAACAACAATGATTCACAATGCCTATGGTGACTATAAATATGCTAGTATAGTTATTAATCACAAAATGTAACAGGCCCTCTACGTGGGGGATATAGCCAGAACTTAAAATACCAGAAAGCTGAGTCCCAAAACCAGAAAATCAAAGCCATCACAGTAGCCACAGAATTGGCACACATAGTTAATGCAGTAAACACCCACATTCTCAAGCCTTCAAAACAAAACAGGCTCCCTCAGGCAAAGATCCTCCTCTCCTCACTCACAGGAACTGCTCGGCCTCCATACAGCTCCAGCCCCCCTGCAGCTTCCATCACTGGCAGTCCTCAGCAGAAGTTCTGGCTGGCTCTCAGAAGAAGTTCCTGCTGCCACCATGGCCTCCAGTCACTGAGCTGGCTCTAGCCCTGCCCCTACTGGCTCTGGCTCCTTCCTGACTCACCCCTTCCTGCTACATTAGCAAGTTCAAGGGGCATGAAAGATTTTTGAATCCCATTACCATTACATATGGATAAGGAAATTGAAACCTAGAGATTTTCCCAAAGTCATATAATTTGTAAGTATCAGAGGCAGAATTTAAGCCCAATTCTTCCTGTCATCACTTGTGTGTACTTGGCCATACTGTCTGCTTCATTCTAGGTACCATAGAACTCAGTATTATGATGATTAAGACTTTAAGTAACCCCAAGCAATCTAAACTAGCTAAAAAATAGAGTGGTGGGTAAATGGAATAGATTTGGTGTACAATATCATAATATTGCATATGACCGCAGTATAAGGTATACAATATACTAGTATATTGTATAGTAAATGACTATAGTAATCTAGAGTTTGATAAATGCAAAGATCTAAGGTTTTGGAGCAAAAACTCATTATTTGGCAGAACCTACTGGGAAAACTGGAAAACAGTATGGCAGAAACTAGGTATAGAGGGGTGGGTAACCTGTGGTCTTGAGGACATGTATGACCTTTTAGATCCTTGGGTGCAGCCTTTTGACTGAGTCCAATTTTCACAGAAGAAATCCTTTTATTAAGGGGATTTGTTCTGTGAAGTTTAGATTCAGTCAAAGGGCTGCACTTGAGGCCCTAGAGGACCACATATGGCCTTGAGGCTGCAGGTTCCTGTATTAACAACCACATTAGCACATGGGTTGGGTTGTTAGCACAGGTTCTTTGATTTGCTTTTCTAAAAGAAAGACAGCTTTAAAGGGGTTAATGATCTTACTTTAACAGATAGATAAGTAGCAAAAAGTGAGTATCCAAGAAAGTATCCAACAGACAGGGCTCCAACTGTCTGAACAAAGTAATACAACCACCTACATATACCACCAGACTGAGTTAGTACCAACATCTGAGTAGTGCGGGGCGGGGCAGAGGGCAGGGGGAGAATGTGGGGTGCTCTTAACAAATGGCTACTCAGAGTCCTATGTGTATTATCTGTGCTTATATGTACACATGTTGTCTCTGTTGTTAGAATGTAAGTTTCTCAAAGGCAGGAACTGTTTAACTTTTGTTTTTGCGTTCCCAATGCCTAGCACTACTCTTGGCACACAGTAAGTACTTACCACATTTTTTGCTTATTTGTTTGACTTTTTCCAAGTCATTGATAAAGATGTAACCTCAAAAACAGATCCCTTGGGTACTCCACTGGAGATTTTCAAGTAAATTTTATAAATTGCTTGTTGTTTGTCCTTCTCTTTTGAAGAATACCAATGCCATCATGATTGGGTGATGACTTGTGCAATAACTACTCTCTGGTTCAGTCTTTTAACCAACTGTGAATCCATAAAACTATACCATATCTTTTCTTCTTGTCCAGAAGGATAGCATGGGAGACTTTGTCAAATATGTTGCTAAATCTAGGTAAATTATATTCAGAGGTACACTAGTAAATATTTAACAACCAGGACATTAATTTACTTTTAGTCTGTATTATTAACATGCATTATTATCTCTATCACTGTCTTAGGTCTAAATAATCAATAAACCAAACCAAGTCCTGATTTTTAGAGTTAGCTGATTTCCAGGTTATAAATGGGCACACTGGAAATTTTACAATCAGCTCTTATCAGCAGGTAGGAGCTGCCTCCAGCACATACCCCTGACTAACATTCCCTTAATCTACTGGTCTAGTTATCCTGTCAAAAAAGGTTAATCCAGCATGACCACCTCTTAACCAAAAAAAAGTTTTACTAATTTAAAAAAATTTTTCAGCAAGGTCATCTCACAATGTTCCCACTTCATGTCAAACTCTCTTTTGTAACGAAGAGAAACAGTTAAAACTACTTTCACATATTTGACCTGGGGGAGTTATGTAATCTCTTTGGACCTCAGTTTCTTTATCTGTAAAAAAGAGAGAATAGGAAAACATAGCCTCTGAGGTTCCCTCCAGCTCCTGATTTATCTATGATCCCATGATTTGGGTAACCTTAGGGAAATCACTCAATGTCTCTTGATTTCAGTTTCCTCATCTATAAAATGTGGGTGTTTGGACTATGTGATTTCTAAGGTCCTATCCAACTTGAAATCCATAATCTTATGATCCAATTAAACAATGACTAAATGTGAAATTTTATGCTGAATTCTGCATCTGTAGTCCCCCAACCCCACCTCTCTGCCTCATCATTTGTATTCCAGGATCAAGACTGGTCATTATAATTTGATTTCTGCTACCTCTTAAAACTGTTTTCAATTTTATTACTTTACTTTTGTACATAAATTCCTGATTCTGCTTCAATTCACCTCAATTCATACAAGTCTTCCCATGTAGCTCTGTATTCTTTATGTTCATTATTTTTATAATGCACTAAAATCCACTTAGTCACATGCCACAATTTGTTTAGCCATTCCCTAATTAATGGGCACCCTTTTGTTTTCAGTATGACCTGTTCTTGATGAAACCATGGTGATTGTTCTTTGTGATCCCTGCTTCCTTTTTTTTTTTTAATATATATTTGCTAATCATCCCTTTACTAATATGTCACAGAATTTGCCCAGGAATTGAGTCAGGCTCACTGGCCTATAATTTTTGCAGACTCTATTCTTTTTCTCTTTTGTGAAAATCAGGACATTTGGTCTCCAGTTCTGCGGTATATATCCTATTCTCTATGATCTTCCAAAGATTACTAACAGTAGAAATTTTCTTTCTGTCTTTGACCTCCTTGAGGTATATGTCCAGCAATAAGATTGCTGGTAAAAGGGTATAGAATAATTTTTTCATCTTTTTTTCTCATAATTCCGCTTTCCCCCCCTAAGAATAGTTGGATCAATTCACATTTTCATCAATAGTATGTAAGAGTATCTGTTTTCCTGCAGCCCTTCACCAGTGATTATTTCTATTTTTGTTACCCATGCCAATTTTCTGGATGTGAGGTGAGGTCCAAGAGTTGTTTTAATTTTGTCTTATTACTAATGATTTGGAACAATATTTCTTATGGTAATTATTGGTTCAAAAGTATTTATTTATATCAGTTGACAACTTATTTACCAGGGAATGACACCTGACCTTACATATTTGGTAAATTCTTTTTCTTTTTGTTTTTTGGAGGGTGATTGGGCTTAAGTGACTTGTCCAAAGTCACACAGCTATTTTTTGTGTTAAGTGTCTGAGGCCGGATTTGAACTCAGGTCCTCCTGATTCCAGGGCTGGTGCTCTATTCACCGAGCCACCTAGCTACCTCAGTGTAATAGCCAGAAGGCCCTAAATTCTTTATATATGAAAAGCAGTATGGGACAGTGGATAGAAAGCTGGCCTGGTAAACCACATTTCAAGTCTTTCTGCTGATAAATATTGGCTATGTGACCCCTAGGCAAATCACTTAAGTTGCCAGTAGCCTAGGCAATTCTCTCAGACTTATAGAGAAGATGTTGACCTCCACAGGAAACTTCTAGGTGAAGAAAATCCCTCTATCAATGTAATCATATATCCAGTTCCTATCCCTATATATGTTGGATAATAGACCTTTATTGGAGATATTTAATGCAAATATTTTCTCCCCAGTAGACAATTTCACTTTTCCGTTTCACATTGATTTTAATTTAAAAGCTTTTCAACTTTATTTAATCAAGATTGTCTATTTTATATTTTCATGATTACCTCTATCATTTGTTGGGTTAAGGATTTGTCTCCCTAGATATTGCTGGGAAAGGTACCTCCTATTTATTTAAAAAAGGATGTGACATTTCTTATTTAGGTCAAACATCCATTTGAAACTTATGGTGGTAAATGGTGTAAGATGTTGGTCTAAACTTTTTTTTACTAGACTATTTTCCAATGTTTCTAGGAGTAATTATTGAAAGAGAGTTCTTCCCTGAGTAGTTTATGTTCTTAGGTTTATTGAAAATTGAGCTCCTTGGTTCGGTTGTTTCTGATTCTTATTTATTTAGTCTATCTTATCAATTTGTTCGTCTCTTGTTTTTCTTAATACCTCCAAATAGTTTTGATGATTGCTGATATGTAATATAATTTGGAGTAGGGCACTTTTAACCCCTGCCTTTTTCATTATTTACTTTGAGATGACAGACCTTTTATTTCTTTAAGTGAATTTTGAAAACTACACGAACTCTTTTAAGGCATAGAGGGAATACATATGAAATGAATTCCCAGTATTTCAACTGCACCTTCTGAAAGTGTCTGTTTTGCTTACAGGAATAAACTTGTAGATACCTCTTCTGTTCAAAGTGGTCTTTACTCAGGGTGAAGGAGTATGTTTGGCCCTATATAATGAAGTAGTGGTACAGTTGGCATCTGCTCCCCTGTCCTGTTTCCCTGAATAACTTACCTTGATCAGAGGTGTAATCGAGGGAAAGATTGGTCATAGGCACAACTGAGAATTCTCCCATTCAAGAAAGGAGTCTCCCATTTGTCTATTCTAAAATTTTTCAACTGAGTAAACAAGACCACAATCTTATTTATTATGGGAGAGCAAACAACATGTAAAAATAAATTGTTCTTTTGTAGATCACTGCTCTGAAGGTTTAATAGATTTGAAAAACTAGATGTTAGTATTCTGAGTGGACAGAACATTACACCATGACAGCCCACATTCAAAAATATGTATCTTGGTCCAGCTGAATCCCTTTATTTCTTGGACTCATGCTTTGCTAACCTTCTAGTGCCCTTTATTTGCTTCTTCCTTGTTATTTCTTCCCCATATCCCTTCCCATAGTATGGCAGATATAGATCCCTGCTGAAAGACTACTTAGGCTTGTCTTATTTGTACTCCCTGACCATTTCTTCCTCAGTACTGCTCTCCTTCTGCCTCTACTTAATGATTTCGTGGCAGAGACTCTGCCCCAGAACCCTGGACCCTCTACCTCACCCCAGCTGGCAGTAGTGCTGAACCTGACCAAAAAGAGGCAGTCCTATTTGAGGGAGAATTTGGAAAGGTTGCAAGAAAGAGGGCTGTCTTTTCTCCAAGAATCTGAAGGATGTATGGTTGTAAGTCCTGAACTCAAAAGGAGAAAAGTTGGATAAGTCAGGGAAAACCCAAGAGAAGATCTTTCAGGTAAATATATATAAAACCTGTGACTCTGGGGTGACAAGGGTTACTGTTCCAGATTCACATGGACCAGATCAGTTCTGGGGATTCCTGACCACTAAAGTGATGGGGTTGGGTCCCTCCCAACCCCCCACCATGTCTGCCTTAGTTACCTCATCAGTAAAATAAGGATATTAATAGCATGTACCTTGCCAAGTTTTTGTGAAGGTAAGATGAAATAATATTTATAAAACATGTTGCAAACCTTAAAGTGCTATATATGCTAGCAATTAGGTATTATTATTTTCCCATATTCTCTGGCTCATTATACTTCCCCATCCCAGAATGGAGCCCTGAGTAAAATCTTTTAAACAAAGATTAGACTTTGTTCATGTATAGGGTCTTCCCAAAAGAAATTGACAGGGTCCCTTCTAGAAAAGATATTCAGTATACAAAGTAGATAATAGGAATTCGACAACTATTTACTCTCCACCATAAAAGAAATGTTAAAAAGCCTACAGAGCATTGACAAATACTTAAAATTTTGCTTAAAATTACTCTTTATTTCACTTTCCCAGGAAATAGGAAAGACTCCATGGAACCTTGAGAAGGTTCTGAAAAGGCATTTCACTTTCGCCTCAGATTTGCACTGTCTGATGACCAGCATGCTTGGTTCATCTTCTTGGTGGTTATCTCCTTCAAGAAGGGATATTATTGCAGGAAGCATCTCTTAATGCTGGCACATTGACCTCTCAATGACTCCAGACTTTTCAAGCTCATGAGGTAGCTGGTAAGGTTTAAAATATTCATTCCAGAATCCCTATTGTCACTTGTGCTTAGGAAAAGAAACACAAAAGTAGAATAATCAGCCAGGGACTTGAGATCCAAACTCAAGTTAATACTTATACTTGTTGCCATATAGGTGCAGCCACTGTATCAGTAGTTGGAAGGGAGAAAAGGAGAATGATTCTTTTAGCTAGAAGTCTGAGAGGGAGCCGGCAGAATCTTAAGCAAAAAAGAAAGAGGTGGGGGGTGGGGAGGAGGGAGGGAGGGAGAAAGAAAAAGAGAGACAGAGACAGAGACAGATAGAGACCGAGAGACAGAGACAGAAACAGAGAGAGACAGAGACAAGAGAGAGAGACAGAGAGAGACAGAGAGACAGAGAGAGAGACAGAGACAGGAGAGAGAGAGAGAGAGAGAGAGAGAGAGAGAGAGAGAGAGAGAGAGAGAGAGAGTTGTTTTTTTCTTTTTAATCCTGTTAAGCAGGGAACAGACCCAGAGTCTCTAGTTGCCTTTGCCTCTAGCAAAGGTTCAGAGCACATGTGACATTGGAAGTATCCCAAGCATGAGGCCCCACTAGAAGGGGCCTGGAGTCAG
The DNA here is from genome assembly GCA_011680675.1 of Gymnobelideus leadbeateri. Taxonomy (NCBI): domain Eukaryota; kingdom Metazoa; phylum Chordata; class Mammalia; order Diprotodontia; family Petauridae; genus Gymnobelideus; species Gymnobelideus leadbeateri. Next base: position 173,764 of record WOXC01002257.1, read on the forward strand.
GACGACCTCAGTACAGATCCAGCCTCAGTCGCTTCCTGACTGTGTGTCTCTGGGCAAGTCACTTAACCTCTGTCTACCTCATTTTCCTCACCTGTAAAATGGAGATCATAATAGCACCTACGTCCCAGGGTTGCTGTGAAGATCAAAAGAGATGATATTTGTAAAGCACTTAGCACAGTACTTGATTATTAAGTAGACACTTAATAAATGGTTATTTTCTTCCCCCATTCACCCCTGCCTGCCGCTGACAGTGGTTCCCCACTGCTGCTGGCAGTGGCTCCCCCCTGCTGCTGACAGTGGTTTTGTTCTTTAAAAAATCTGACTTCATTTGAGCTAGAATGCCCTATCTTTGATTTCTTGCTGGGTGTGGGTAGGATACTATTGCCTAATTGATTTTAATTTTTCCCTGAATGAAAAATGTGTTTCTGATTTTGACCTTTTCCTGTGAAAGCAATGGTGTTGGGGTTGACAGTGATTGAAAAAAGAAATAGAGAGATAGGCTTGTTTCAGGTCAGTGGTTCTCAATATTTTTATCTTGCAAAAATGCTTCTGGAATGAAAAGATTCTGCACTTTCTATATAAGATTTTCTTTTCTTTAAAGAGCCCTCAGTTATTCTCAAGCATCTATAAGATCCAGTTTTTTGTTTTGTTTTGTTTTGTTTACTACAGAGTCCTTACTATTCCCCTCATATGACTTCTTCCATCTCTGTCCCTCATCCCTTGAACGTTCTCCCCTTTTTAACTCTGCCTCTTGGAAATCTTCAGCTCACGTGTAATATTATTTATAAGGTCTTTTCTGATTCTCCCTGCTTCCCAATTACTTATACATCTTATCCATTTTTATCTTATCTATATACATGTTATTTACCCCTAGGAGAATGTAAACTCCCTGAGGGCAAGAATTCTTTTTGTTTTGTCCTAGTTTTTTTTATATCCTCAGCACCCAACACAAGGTAGGTGGGCACATAGTAGGTGTTTAACAAATGTTTGTTGAATTAAATCTTGAGAAACATGTACATGAGCCAGAAGACCTTTTCTAGTTGCCTTTTGTGTAGGGAATATGGGTGCTAAGTGGTACAGATAGCTGAGTATTTGAATGGTAAATCTGGTGACCGTTTACCAGGACTGGCATTCTTTTACTAGCTTTAAATGGAGAGCTATGTATGCCCTTTATAGTGTATAGGATGGATTTTTAGTGAATATCTCGAGGCTAATATATATGAACTGTCAATGCTTATTTATATGATGTGCATCTGTGCTGAACTAGGTGCCATGAATCATTCAGTAGTCCCTTACCTGAAATCCTCCAATTCTGCCTGAAGCAGAAGGGAAAAGTGGTTTAAATGCTATTTATCAGCCCTGTCTTCCAATAGCTTTAGGAAAGTCATTTGGTGCCTGATGTCAGCTGAAAGATTTTGCATCCAACTTTGAGAGAAAAGGTCACTTAAAGGTAACAGGGTTTTTTTTCCTTATTTGCTCAAATTAAGCATTGGTTTAGTCTATAATGCTTATTGGATTTGGCAAGGTGGGGAGGGGGGAATGGGGAGGACTTCCAGGGGAGATGGAAAGTTTGGAAATCAGAAAGAAGGGAGGGAACAAGCTCCAGAGCATTTTTCACAAGATCTCTCCAAATTTCACAAGTCATTGAAGATACTTTACAGAGAGGCAGTATGGTATAGTAGATAGGACACTGGATTTGGTATCAGTAAAAAGTGGGTTCAGATCCCATCTCAGATCCTCATTAATTGTGTATCTCTTGGCAAGTCACTAGACTAGGCTTCTCTGTGCCTCAGGACATGGTTGTATTTGATGGTATTTAAGGTTCTTTGTGACCTGTAACACTCCCAAGTACACCCTGAACCAGATTAAAATGTACTTGGGAAATAGTTGGCAAAATAAATAAAAATACAGTAAAACATGGATAATATTACATTTTAAGCCTAAATCAAATATGTAAGTCATAGGGATTCTTATGTATTGTTTTAGTGGCCCTTGTTTCTACTTGAGTTTGATACCAATGATCTAAACCAAGGATCCTGATTCTAGAGGAATCCTACTGAACTGTGGTGGCAAAAACCTCCATGAAGCACAATGTATCACCATCAAGCAAAAACAGAAACACTAACCTCGTCAATCACTGTAGCACTTGTTCACTAACCGGCAAAAAGATCTCTATTTTTGTTTCTTTCTCTAGTCTTTGAGGGTATTCATATCCACCCTTTGGCCAGGGAGCTTTCCATATAGCATCCTTTGACTAGTCTAGGTGTTTTGTATTCTATTTCTAGCTCAGGGCCTGGTACATAGTAGGTGCTTAATAAATATTTGTTGATTGGTTGTTGGTATACTGAAGCTGATCATGTTTCAAGTTCAAAAAACACAAGGCAGCTATATGACAAAGTAGATAAATTGCTAGGACTGGAGTCAGGAAGATTTGAGTTCAGACATTAGCCTCAGACATTAGCTATGTCACCTTGGGTAACTTACTTAACCTCTGTCAGCCTCAGTTTCATCAACTGTAAAATGGGAATCATGATAGCACTTACTTCATAAGATTATTATGAGGATCAAATGAAATAAAATCCATATGACACTTAGCACAGTGCTAGAACATGGTAGGTGCTTAATAAATATTTGTTCTCTTTATGAACTTTATTGAAAAAATGTCTATGTCATTTGGAATGGGAATATTGAAGTTTTTTTTTTTGGAGGGGGAAATGCAGGGCAATTGGGGTTAAGTGAGAAGTTTTAAATAAAAATAAAATGGTATATCTGATGATGGATAAGTCAAGTTCCAAATTCTAGAAGGGTAAATGATGGTGAATTTGTTCTGAAAATATCCCTAAAAGCCACATGGGAAACAACACCGTTACTGTTATCTGGAATTAAGCATTAATCATACAATTTAAGAACATAATATTAAATATAATATGAATATTAACAGACACATTTTTATGAAATGGCAGAAGATAACATGTGATCATAACTTTCAACACTGTACACCTGGGTTGCCTTTAGGGGACAATGTAGGTATTTGTTTCCTGAGTTGGACACCTTCCTATATCCTAATGCTATGTATTTCCAATGTCCTAAAGGGATTATATGAACTATCTTAAAAGAATGTCTGTTAACTTTGGCAAACTGAAAATTAATTTACCACCATTCTCCAGAATCAAGGAATCTCAGTTGGAAGGACCTCAGAAACCATCAAATCCAACAGGTATGTGGGTAGACACCTCTCTCCCTAGCATTCCTGAAAAGTGTTTATTTGTCTCAGATTGAAAGCCACTAGTTAAGAAGCACTCAGTTAGGGATGAGGGAAAACTGGGACACTGATACACTGTTGGTAGAGTTGTGAACTGATCCAACCATTCTGGAGAGCACTTTGGAACTTTGCCCAAAGGGCTATAAAACTATGGCTACCCTTTGATCTGGTAATACCACTGCTAGGTCTATATCCCAAAGGCATTTAAAAAAGGGGGAAAGGTCTTATTTGTACAAAAATATTTATAGCAATTCTTTCTGTGGTGGCTAAGAATTGGAAATCAAAGGGATGCCCATCAATTGGGGAATGGCTAAACAAGCTATGGCATATGATTACAACAAAATATTATCATGCTATAAGAAACTACAAGTCTGATGATTTAAAAAAAAAACAACTGGAGGACTTACATGAACTAATGCAGAGTGAAGTGAATAGAACCAGGAGAATGTTGTATACAGTAACAGCAATATTGTTTGATGAACTGTGAATGACTTAACAGCAATACAATGATCCAAAACAATCCCAAAGGACTAATGATGAAGCATACTATCTGCCTACTGATATTGATTGAATATAGACTGAAGCATGCTATTTTCCCCTTTCTTTCTTTAATTTTTTTCTTTTCTTTGAGTCTTCTTGTATAAAATAAGTAATATGGAAATGTTTTACATGATTGCATATGTATGACCTATATCTGATTGCTTACTGTTTCAGGGAGTGGGAAGAGGAGGGATAGAATCTGGAACCCAAAACTTTAAATAAAAATATTTTTTAAAATTGGGTGGGGGGAGAGAAGCACTCAGTGCCTCCTAAGGCAACCCATTCCTTCCATTTTGGGTCAGCACTGATTGTTAGGAAGTTTTTCCTTACATTTCACTGAGCCAAAATCAGCTTCTTTGCAACTGGTTCTAGTTCTACTCTCTAGGGCCAAGTAGATAAAGTCTAATCCCTCATTCCTCTGACTGCTCTGGAAATAACTGAAGATCATAGGTTCCTAGAGCTGGAAGGGACCACATAGTAAATGGCAAGTAGCATTCAACCTCAGATCCCTTTAAGACAGTGATCACATTTCTCCTAAGTATTCTTCTCTATGAACTAAACATTTCCACTCTTTCAACCAATTCTAGTCTGGGATGGCTTCCAGTCTCATCAACCTTGTTAAACTTCTCTCATTGATCAACGGACTTTTTAAAATTTGGCAGCTAGAAGTGATTGTATCACCTCCTGCCTACTCCTCATTGATGCTACTTCTCTTACTTGGACCATTACCTCCATTTCCTCCCCATTAGCAACCTAAATTGCATCCCTGGGTTCCTCAGCAGTGATAAAGAAGCTTTTGTCTCATAGCATTGGGTCCCAAGTCTCCAAGGCATTGGGGAGGAACAAATAATCCCTTCCCCTGCTCTCCATCTCCCTTTCATATGTTGTCTTTCTCCCTCTCCCTCTCCCTCTCCCTCTCCCTCTCCCTCTCCCTCTCCCTCTCCCTCTCCCTCTCCCTCTCCCTCTCCCTCTCCCTCTCCTTCCCCCCTCTGTCTCCCCATCAATTTATCTCTTCCAAATGCTATCTCACTAGCAGGAGAGTTTTCATTTTCATCTCAGAGCAGGAGAGTTTTCATTATCTTCATTTTGGACACTATGCTTATGTTGAGATAGGCCAAGACAGAGTTATCTTTTTTTTTTTTTTGGTGGTTATGTTGCATTGGTGATTCATTGAGCTTATGTTCCACTAAAAACTCCAGAACGTTTTCATACAAACTGTTGTTTATCATTATTTCCCAACTTATTACATGTGAAATTTCTTTTTGGTCTAAGTGTTAGACTTTCTACTTGCCCCTATTTAAGTGTTTTAGAGTTGTCCTCTTGTTTTAACCCATTAGGATTTTTAAAAAATCTATTCTGTCATCCAATTTAACTATAGCCCATCCCTTTGTATCACCTGTAAATATGTTAAATGTTCCTTACTCCCTTTACAGTGGGGTTTATAATCCATGTTGCTGCACAGAGCTCCTATACCTGATTCAGGTTGACCATGTGTGCTGGCTCAGTACTATTTCCCTAAAAGCCCAGGAACTGAAAGCTTTTTGCCACATGTCCCAGAGTCAGAAAGCCAATAGAGTGAACAGTAGACAGTCTCTCCTTTTTAAAGTTTAAGTTTTAAAATTCCCTCCCTCACAATTGTCACAGGGCTAAGGGGAACACAAGGGGATTGCTCTATCATCCCAAAGCTCCTTTAATGCTGAGCCAGAATCTCTTGGCAAATGGAGGCAGGCAGCATAGCTCTGTGCATGTTCCATATAGTAGAATTCTTGTTACACTGAAAATTGATTTTTAAAAGTTTAAAACTTTTTGTGAAAAATATCATCACCCTATGCCATAGATTTATTTGTACTTTAAAGCAAACCATGTCCCACCATAAATATAGTGACATATGATACATCCCAATGCTTTTACAACCCTGGAAACCTATTAAATTAATTCTCTGTTAGCTTCTCGATGTCAGCATTATGGAGATAAATAGAACTCTTTTAGATAAATTCAAGGGTGAAACAAAGATATCCATTGCCACTATTTCTATTGGGCATAGTTCTAGAAATGCTGGCTATAGCAATAAGACAAGAAAACAAACTTGAAGGAATAACTATAGGTAAAGAAGAAACAAAACTGTTGGGTTTAAAGAACCCTAGAGTCAACTAAAATTTGATTGAAGTCATTAGTAACTTTAATAAATTTGCAGGATATAAAATAAATACAGACAAATCACCAGCATTTCTATGTATTTCCATAAAATTCATCAGAAAGAAATAGAATGAAAACTTCTATTTAAAATTACTACAGGATGTATTAAATATTTGAGAGTTTACCTTCCAAGGTCCATGTAAGAACTATAACTATGAACAACTGTTTACAAAAATAAAGTCAGCCTAAATAATTGGAAAAATATTAGTTGTTTGTGGGTAGGATGAGTTTATGTAATAAAAATGACAAAATGACCTAAGTTAACTTACATATTTAATGCCATACCAATCAAATTATCAAAAGATTACTTTATATAATTAAAAAATAATAAAATACACATAGAAGAAAAAAGATCAAGATTCTCAAGATAAATAATGAAAAGAAATGGGAACAAAGGGAACCTAGCAGTACCAGATCTTCAGCTATATGTACTGTAATGCAGAAATTCTGCAAATAGACTGATTAGTGAAACAAATTAGGCACACAATGTACAGAAACAAATCTATCTGGTAATCTATTATTCCATAAACACAAACAGCCAACTATTGGGATAGGACTTTGTTATTTGACAAATAATGGGAAAATTGGACAACTGTGTGGAAGAAGTTAGATTTAGACCGATATATCACACCAGATATGCTCCAAATGGCTAGATGACCCAACTATAAAAAGTCATATCATGAACAAATTCAAGAAACATGGAAAAATGTATCTATGGATAGGAGAAAAATTCATGACCAAACAAGGGATTAAGAGCATCATAGAAGATAAAATGAATGATTTTTATTACATAAAATGAAAAAGTTGGGGCAAATAGGTGGTGCAGTGAGTAGAGCATCGGGCCTGGAGTCAGGAGGACCTAAGTTCAAATCCGACCTCAGACACTTAACATTTACTAGCTGTGTGAACTTGGACAAGTTACTTAACCCCAATTGCCCTCCAAAAAAGAAATAAATTAAATTAAATTAAAAAGTTTTACACAAATAAATCTAATAAGGCTGAGTAAAAAGGAAACAACCTGGAAAATTGTTTGCAGCAAGTTTTTCTTATAAAGATCTCATTTCCAAGATATCCAAGAGACTGATTCAAATTTATAAGAATAAGAGCCATCCTTTCTCTAATTGATAAATGTTATAAGGATATGAACAGACAGTTCTTAAGAAAAGAAACCCAAGTTTTCTATAGCCATATTTTTAAAAAGCTCCAAATCACTACTAATAGGAGAAATGCAAATCAAAGCAATTCTGAGAGTTTGCCTCACACTTATCAGAATGGAAAAGATTAAAATTTAAAAAAGGAAAATGATAAATGGTGGAGGGGCTGTGAGAAAATAGGCATCTGGTTTACTGTTGGTAGAAGAACTGTGAATGAGTACTACTATCCTGATAAGCAATTTGGAATTATACACAAAAAATTACTAAGCAGTGCATATTCTTTAACCCAGCTATCTTTTGAGATTGCCTAATAAGACCTAGACTGTGTGTTGGTTTGTTTGGTTTGTTTATTGGACATCTCAAAAGATGCTCCATAGATGTCTTAAACTCAACATGTCCAAACTGAACTCTTTATTTTTCCTCCCACCAAATCTTCCCCCCCTCCTTTTAAAAAAGTATTTATATTATTTATATGTTTACTATGTGCCAGGCACTATGCTAAGTACTTTACAAACATCTCATTTTATTGTCCCAACAACCTTGCAAGATAGATGCTCTTATTATTCTTATTTCACAATTGAGGAAATTGAAGCAAATAAAGGTTAAGTGACTTGCCCAGGGTCACACAGCTACTCCACTTCTGAGGCTGGATTTGAACTCAGATCCTCCTGATTCCAGGCCCAATGGTTTATCCACTGCCTCCTAACTTCCCTATAACCATCTTCCCATGTCACCCAGGGGCACAAGCTAGGTGTTATCTGTGACTCCTCGTTTGCTCTCACCCTCTCATTCCTCTGTCTGTCTCTCTTTCTCTGTCTCTCTCTGTCTCTTTCTCTGTCTCTCTCTCTGTCTCTGTCTCTGTCTCCCTCCCTCTCTCCCTCCCTCCCACTTTCTCTCCCTCCCTCCCTCTTCCTCATTTCCTACTCTCAGAATCACCTTCCTTCAAGGTTCTGCGTGGTTGCCCCCTCCTCTGCAGAGCCTTCCTGAATTTATACATCATTAATGATTTCTACTTTCTCAATTTGGCTTTACTTATTTGCGTTTCTACATTGTAGCCTTTAAGTTGTTTAACTTGTTTATACGTTTAATATTTAATAATACTTGCTGGATTGAACTAAATTGGGCTTCAGTTCCTCTGCTGAAAAATAAGGTCACTGAATGCCATGATCTCCAGTGTCCTTTATAGGTTTTTTATCCTCTCATTCCAAATCCACACCATAGCTCCTTCTCTAATTTTCATTCTTCCCTAGCTTAGGATCCTCAGCATTTAGCACAGTGGCTGGCATACAACAGGCACTTAATAAGTGCTTATTAGATGATTTAATTGAATGACACCCCCATAATTTTGCTCTAAATAGTGGATATTTTTTATGATAATATTTTAAGGCTGAATAATCAATCAATGAATCAACAGTCATTTATTAAGTACCCATAGCATGCCCAGTGTTAGACACTGGAGATAGAAATATGAAGTAAAACAGCCCTTGTCTTCAAGGATGTTACATTCTATGAGGGGAATGGGGTTGGGGGTAGGGAAACAATATAAATATAGATAAGTATGTATACAATATATACAAAATGATTTCTGGGGATGAGGTAGGGCACTAGCAGTTGAGGGAATCAGGGTAGGCCTTGTGTAGAAAGTGGCATTTGAACTGTTGGTGGAGTTGTGAACTGATCCAGCCATTCTGGAGAGCAACTTGGAACTATGCCCAAAGAGCTATAAATAAGTGCATACCCTTTGATCCAGCAATACCATTACTATGTACCCCAAAGAAATCATAAAAGAGGGGAAAAGATCTACATGTACAAAAATATTTATAGCAGTTCTTTTTGTGGTAGCAAAGAATTGGAAAATGAGGGGATGCTCATCAGTAGGGGAATGGCTGAACAAGCTGTGGTATTTGAATGAAATGGCATACTATTGTGCTATAAGAAATGACAAGCAAGCACATTTTAGAAAAACCTAGAAAGACTTATGTGAGCTGATGCAGAACCAGGAGAACATTGTACTCAGTAACAGCAACATTGTATGATAATCAACTGTGAATGACTTAGCTCTTTCTCACCAATATTATAATCCAAGAAAGACTTGTGATGGAACATGCCAATTTCATCCAGAGAAAGAACTATGGAATCTGAATGTAGAGTAAGAAATATTATTTTTACTTTGTTTTTTGTTTTTGTAGTTTTTTCTGTTTCTTCTTTTACAACATGACTAATATGGAAATATGTTTTATATGATCGCACAGATACAGCCTACATCAAATTGCTTACTATCTTAGGGAGGATGAAAGGGAGAGAGAAAATTTGGAGCTCAAAATTTTATTTAAAAAATGAATGTTAAAATTGTCTTTTCATGTAATTGGAAAAATAAATTTAAAAGAACTTATTATATTATTATAATTATTACATTGTTATAAGATTATTTAAAAGAAACTGAAATAAAATTTTAAAAATTACTTAAAAGAAAAAAAAAGAAAGTGACACTTGATCTGAGCCTTGCAGAAATCTAGGGATTCTATGAAGTAGAAGTGAGGGGGACATGCATTCCAGGCATGGAGGACAGGCCTGTGCAAAGATCCAGAGACAGGAGATGGAATGTCTAGTATGATGAGCAGCAAGTGGGACAATTTGGCTAGAACATAGCATGGATGACAGAGAATAATGCACAATAAACCTGGAAAGGCAGACTGGAGCCAGGCTGTGCAGGGCTTTTAAATGCCAGACAGAGCAGTTTGCTTGGTATCCTAGCGGCAGTTAGGAACCACTAACATCTCTTGGTCAGGACAATGACATTGTCAGCCTTGTGCTTTGGGAATCTGCCTTTGGCAGCAATGAGAAGGGTAGATTGGAGAAGAGAGAGACTTGAGGGAGGGAGATCAATTAGGAGGCTACCTTAATTGTCCAGGCAAGGGGAGACCAGGTAACATGGTGGCCATGCAAATGGGAAGCAGGGGGCGGGCAGATTTGGCAAGGGATTGGAAGTGGGGCTGAGAGCTAGAGAAGAGGGAGTTTGAGCATGACCCCAAGATTGACTTTTGGGGATTGCATGTGGTAGATTTGGATCATGGGTAGTTACCTTCCAGGGGAAGTGATTTGATATGTGGTATATCTGAAGCCCTATAATAGCAAGGCTCAATGATAACATATATAAAGCACTTTGCTAGTACTATGTTAATGTAAATTATTCTTCTTATTTCACCACAAAAATCCTAGTCTATGGTTTCACTGAGGCAGGGAATTGACCCTGGGTTTTAGAAGGCTATGCAAGCAGGGCACAAGCTCTCATGGATCAGAAAAACAGGAAAGACTGAGTCTTTCTAGGTTACTCAGTGGTTAGAGTGATGGGCATGGAGTCAGGAAGACTTGAATTCAAATGTGACTTTAGACACTAGTTGTATGACTCTGGGCAAATCTCTTAACCATGTTTGCCTCAGTTTCCTTATCTGTAAAATGAGCTGGAAAAAGAAATGGCAAACCACTCTAGTATCTCTGCCAAGAAAACCCCAAATAGAGTCATAGCAAGTCAGAAATGACTCAACAACAACAAAATAGATCTATTGATGGGCAGCATGCCTGAATAGCCTAGCTAGGTTCAGAGGGGCTCATCCCCTAAACCACCCATAATGCTTGGAGGGGTTGCAATATGCAGAAGTAGAGAGAGTAGCTACATACATAGAGGTAGTAGAGCCTAATAGTGCTAGACCTAAAGCCAAGAAGATTTGGATTCAAATCCTCAGATAGTTACTCTCTGCCTTACATCCCCTTCAGTTTCCCAAACCTCTAAGGTATATGTTTTGAGACTAGGGTATTTTTTTTACTTTTTACTATTTTTTTTTTTTGGAGGGAGGAAGGTAGGGCAATTGGGGTTAAGTGACTTGCCCAAGGTCACAGAGCTACTAAGTGTCATGTGTCTGAGGCTGGATTTGAACTCAGGTCCTCCTGACTCCAGGGCCAGTGCTCTATTAACTGTGACACCTAGCCACCCCTAGGGTATTTTTTAAGCAACATTCCCTCTTTCCCCTCTCCTCCCCCAAAAGAAAGAGAAAAAGGAAGAAAGGAAGGATTAAAAAAAAAAAAAGCAAGGCCAGTTTCAGGTTTTGTTGTGCAAGTTTCTCTACAGCTCTAATTATGGGATGTCTCAAGCTCTGCCTTGCTGAAAGCTGCAATGTAGCAGCAGTCCCAGAAGATCTGTGCTGTCCATGGGATAGCAACATGAATGTAGCTTGAAATTCAGGAGCCATCAAATTGCCATTGAAGACTGGAACAAAATTCAGCCTTTTGTCGCACCTACATTTTTCCTAGCTCAGGAGAGACTGACTGTAAATTTCAGCATTATGCAGGGTGGGGCATGAAGGAGAATATAATCTTCTGGTGCAAACCACATAGGAGTTTACATATTTGGAGATTTTAGAAGCTTTTCATACTGCCTAGAATGATGCTTTGTGAATTTTGGGCAGGGCATCTCTACCTATAATTTCATTGGTGTTGGGAATTTCCAGGGAGGAACTTTCAGAGATATACTGGTAAATGTTTAAAAACTCCAGAAAACTCCAGTCTCTTCAGATAAAAAAAAATGTACAAAGGACACACTTTTAAGTTTAACCTGCATTATTAATACTTTCTCAAGTCTAGCAAGTCAATGAAATGATAAATCAAACCCTGATTTGTAGCCATTTTTAGATTTCGGAGACATAATTGCTCACATTGAAAATTTAGCAGTCAGCTGTCAAAACCTATTGGAGCTGGATCCAGCATACCCCCTCAGAACCTTCTCTAACATCTGTAGCTACTCTGCAACATAAGAGACTTAGTGTCTGAAGGGCCCTAAGAAGTGAATGACTTGCCCAGGTCACATGCAGTCTGTGTTAGAGTCAGGTATTCCTGAAACCTAGATCAACCCTCTATCATAGAATGTTTCTTCTCATACTGTGTACATAGAGGGTGTATAATACATGCATGTTAAATTGAATTGAATTTTCACTGTCAAATATTTCAATGGGTAACTCTGGGGCGCTAGAAATAAAACCATTTGTACTTACCTTTTCTTAAGGAAGTACAGCTAGGGCACAAAAGAAGTTATTATTATTATTATATTTTAAAGTTCATCTGGCATAATTGGAAATATTCAAAGTGGTTGTTGGTTCAATAGGTAGCAATGGTCTCCAAGATGGAATAACCATGGACAGATTTAGTCTCAGCAGAAAATGGAAAGGCCCAGTGTATGGTCATGTTTCTCATCTATTAAAGGTCAAATACCATGGATCTTTGAAAAAGGAGCTTAGTCACTTGAAATGGCACATTCAAGAAATTTGACTAAGTAGGATGTCAATGTGGGTGGTCAAGGCAATTCTGGAAATGCTATCTTTTTACTTAGCCCACCATAGGTCACTTTTGTTGCTTTTCCTAAAGATGGCCCAGAAAAGATGGATACAAGTGATAACTATTCTTTCTTTCACCCCTTGAAACTGAGACAGATGCTGTGTGTATGTTGATAGGGTGATGTAAAGATGTTTATATTGATACTGATCAGCTCCAAAGGGGAAGTTCAAATTTTTAGAGTTTGAAGGGACCTCAGAGGTTATATGATCTGACCTCTTCATTTTACAGATGAAGAAACTGAAGCCCAGGGAGGTAAGGGAACTGACTTTTCCAAGGTCACTGAGAGGCAGAGCTGGGATTCAAACCCAAGTGCTCCTATTCCAAATCTCCCTCTAGATTCCAATGTCTATTGCTTTTAGTCAAAAAGCAGCATTATCCAGCTCTATTCCTTTGCTTTTTGTACCTCCCTCCTCCCCTCTAAAAGAAATAATAATGGTTACCTCTCATGGAATCCATAGCACCTTGTAGGGTTTTGTTTTTTTTTAATTTTTATTTTTTTAAAGCAAGTGAAGCCTAAAGATAACCCACAGAAGAAGTCAGGGGAGAAATCATTAGCCACATTTGACACAGGAGTCATGCAACAAATGATTAGCTTGAGTTTAAATGGGAAATGGCTGAACTTGGAAAGGGGTACAAACAATCGTCAGAAATAGACATCCTGTCTATCAAAGAGCTTACTATAACCAGGATAGAGGACAGTGTGAGAAAACCAGTGTTTGGCTTCATTTTCAGTTTTTGAAAGTAGCAATATGATTTTGGATCCATAACATGTACACCCAAGGAACCATTCAAGGGGATGCTTAAAGTCCATCTCTCCTAGTTCAGCCAAGCAGTAGGTATCCATGAAAGAAATCGTTCAGAGCAGAGCAAAGCTCAGGACTTCCCTGAACTATACTGGGTCCTTTGGAATGAATCTACTATTCTAGTTGATCTGGACTAGAAGCAAGAAGGTAGGGTAGACTGTGGTGAAGGCACACATGAAACTTCAAGGAAACTGCCATCAGGGGTAAGGGGAGGAGCAGCTTCTGATGGGGAATACGAGCAAATTGAGTCACTTGTGAGATTATTGCTAGTAAATCCAAAGTCGTGGCCCTGGGGATAGGATTAAAAATGATAATCATTCCATCTATAGAAAAGCAACCAGGAAGACAACCTGGGAGGGATGGGGCTGATTTCATATACTAGGCACATCATCTGAAGCAATATTTAGGAGCCAAGAAAAAAAAAAGACCTGGGAGGAGGTTGGGAGGAAAAGTCCCACACCAGCGGTAATTATTCTGTCATAGAGATTTGAAGTACCATGAAGAATGAGTGAGAAATGAA
>WOXC01002258.1:0-46221 GCA_011680675.1 Gymnobelideus leadbeateri
GGAAAGTGGGATCAGGATTAAAAAGCACAAAATTCTGGCCATTCTTTGGATAGCATCCTCATGATCTTGTCCACTAATTTTTTTATTTTTTTTGAGTTCTGCGTAAGGCAAGTTACCCTTCCTCCATGAATTTAATTTGTTCCCTACTCCTGATTTCTGTTGCAAACAATGAGTTATCTGTTCCAGGGAAGATGCTAGGTCTTCAATGCCAATGGGAAACTCCCAAATCCTTTAACCCTTCAAAGTGCATAAATTGTTTTTTTTGTAGGGGGAAGAGGGGAAATTCAGAGGTGTTTGTCTCTTCCCTAGTCTCTATTTCCTTCCCTCTGTCATTCTTAAGGACTTGGTTGGAAGGGCTCCCACTAATAAGCTTCTAGGCAGTCAAATTCCTGGCTTCTAAGTTGGCTTGCTATTTTATACAGAACCTATAGAGCATAACCAAGTATTTTTGACCATTCCAAATGTACTTCCTAGGCAATGTAACTCTACTTCATGAAATTACTTTCAAGAAATTCTAAATTGATCAATGACTTTTCATACCTAGCACAAAACCCTTAATTGATTGATTGATTCAATAGAAATGTCCAGGTCTTGTTCACATGTAGGTCATACCTCTGATTCACTAATGAGATTGAGACTTATTCTGTAATGATAAAAAGTATGGATGCTAAGTGGGGTGGAATGATTGATTCATTGGCTTAATCAACTTCCCTCCTTCTATACAGATATAATCGGAGTGCTCTGGTTGTCCCTTGGTGGTCTCTTAGCCTCTCTGCATAGCTAGTTCTTCTTTTTTCCAGTAATCCATTTCTCTGATGATATCCTTTGGTCACTTTCACTACCTGATATCTCATTTGTCATGTGTGGTAGTCTGATTTTGCCTCCCACAGGCCTTCTCCTTGCTTTTTGGGTGACGATGTATTGTGATCTGCAAAGTTCTAGGGAATATTTCCCATTAATAAGATAACAGATCATTGGGATACTGAAGCACAATTTGTAAAGCATCTCCTTTACAGTAACTATGTAATAGTGTAATCATTATTTTCATTTTGCCTATGAGGAAATGAAGAATAAGAGAAGTTAAATCATAGGATAGATTTAGAGCTGAGAGTAACTATAGAGGACATCAAGTAAAAGACCCTAATTTTGTAATTCAGGAAACTATGGTATAGAGATGTGACTTGTTCAGGATAACCCAACTCCTAGGTAAGACAGCATTTGAACCCAGGCTTCTTGACTCAATATCCAGAATTTTATCCACTGTACCAACTAGTTTGCCCCACTGAGGTAATTCACTAGTTACCTCAAGTTCACAGGTCTAGTAAATAGTAGAGCTGGGACTTTTAACTTCTAGTCCAATATGCTTTGCACCTCACCCCCACTACCTTTCAATAATAAAAAGCAGTGAACAAAGTGGTCATTTCAGCTATCTTTTTCCCAGAGGAAAAACTTACTGAAGGGTATAGGTAGTTACGAAAGCTTCATCTATGGTGTTGACCAAGGTGTCAACCCAAAAAAGTATCTTTAAGGGTGAAGCTATGTCAAGTTACTCATACAAATTATTTTTGTAAAAATATTGATAGGCACAAAAGCATTTTCCAGGTCAAAGTAGTGTGCTGGTGGGTGGACTCTACTCCACATCTACAATGTTTGATCTGGTGACCCAGCATTTCAAGGCTCTGATTAAGTTGTGGTGCTTGCTGGAAGTAGCCTGAGGGAGTATCAGCTTAAGTTATTAGTGCTTAACTAAAGCACTTAGTAAAATTACTGTATTGACATAGCCATCAATTTCATTTATAAAGAGTTGCTTTGGTGGGTTTGTCTCCCTGTCAATCAGCCCTAGCCACTAGACAATTAGGTAAGGAGCAAAAGAGTCTAGATGAGAGGGAACAAAATAGTGAAATCTAGTTATTGAATGTGACTGCATTCTCTTTGGAATAAGAACCTTTTTTAGTGACTAAATCACCAATTTCACCATTATTCCTCCTTAAAAAAAATAGGGGTAGTTCTGTTGACAAAGATTTCCATACACTTCCAAATAACTGGTATATGGGAACTCTGCCTAGTTGATTGCTATGAGAGAGCTGTGCATCTCTAAAGAAGGTGATAGATAGTAGTTTATAGGAAACCATTCATTGTCACCATATGAACGATGAACTTAACTTCAAAGACCAATCTGAATGGACTATTTCTCTTCCTTTGACTGTATTTATTCCTCCCATTTCAACTTCAATATGTTTTCCAAGCTTTTGGTAAAACTTTAGCTATCTAGAAACCAGATCTCTAGTAACCTCAGACATCAAAATGATGTCAAAACAAGAAATAATAATAAATATTGATAATAGTAATAGATAAACTGGGGAACTGTCCTCCAATTCTCAACCACATCTCCTCTCCCCTTGAGTTCACTCAAATATTTTATAGATTATCTCAAATAGGGTGGACGAAAAGGGTCTTAATTCCTATGCTGATGGGTCTTGTGAAAGTTGAATCAAAAAGATGAGGAATTCTTAGACCTACATAATGGTCAGAAGACAAGAATAGGTATTTAAATTGGTAACTGTAGCTGTGAAAGTTAACAATTAAGATTAGAATGAGTGACAAAATTAGAAATAACAAAAGAGGTGATGAGCACTTGACACTTTGATGGTAGAGGAGGAGGGGAACCAGTGAGTGAAAGATCAAAGATAGAACAGTGCAGCATTTATTTTTTTTTTAAAGAGGGGGTGGTAACTAACTGCTGCCTATACCTCAGTAGGACTTGAAGTGATAGTGCTTAGAGGTTAGAACCTTGGCTATTTGAAAGCCTCTTTTTATCCAGACTATAATTTATACCCCAGAATGTCAACTAAAGAGAGGCCTTACTATGTATCTTTGCATTTCCCCCCTTGAGCATAACTGATATAATTATGAATCTCAAAACATACATACACATGAAATATAATCTTTTATCATTTCTCCTGGTATTTCCTACTTCTTTGTGCAAATCAAGCAATCATATACTTCACAGCAAATTTTTCTTCCTCCCAAATTAAGTTCAGTGAATCCCACTTGGCTAATTTGCATCATTACTTTTGTCTTGCCAACACAAAGAGAGAGACAGCTATCCAAATCAGTCAGCTTCTGAAGGTAAATTGCTGAACTTTAATGATGGGTTATAGTTTTAATAGAATAAAAATTTGTGGAAAAAGAGAATTTAATTGGCAGTTTGCTGGTATTGGCAATTACTCCCTTCTGTCCTCCTATTCTGGTTATTTATTTATCAAGTGCTACTACTAAGTCATCTAATTTGTTTTGACATTTCAGTTTCTAAGACTTTCAATAGTACTGGTAGTTATGGAAGTTATTCTTCTTAGAGTAAAAAAAAAATTCTCCCTTGGGAGTTCTTGTTGCATTTCTGTGAGGTGGGCAGGTGCTTATCATACCTGCTCCACAAGTGAAAGCAGTAATAATAGGTATTGAAGTTATTTGTCCAATGACAAATTGTAAATCAGAGGTAAAAATGAAAGTTGAACTCAATATCTCAGTTAGGGTTTCCCTTGAATTCTTTTTGTGTGTGTCCAGCTTTGACTTGGTATTCTGGAAAATATTCCAATACCCCAGTGGAGCTTCATTTTCATCAATGAGGACAGTTTTTCTGGTGATACAGATTGTAAGCCATCCATGGTTGATGATCCTATATGACTATAGACCATATCCTCCCATAAATTCTCCATAGAGTTTATATGTGGGGAGTGGCAGGGTGGATGGGGGGAGTGTTACTTGAGATTTCTTTAAGATTTCTTTATGGAGAGTAGTGGGAGGTCCAGTCACCCTTTGCACATTGGACTACATTTCCTTGCTCCTGCTATATGGGTGATCCATCATTGTGGTTACATATTCTCCGATGGTATCATTTATACTGGTAGGTGATCCCTTATTAATAACTTGTCGGGACTCTCTGTTATAAAAAGGAAATATGAAGTTCAGTTTTGGAAAGTGAAATAACTTCTATGAGTTAAAGAGTTCTCCTAGCAACATTATTGTGTATAATTTTTTTGTCTACCTCTGTAGTTTACATGGATGCTCACTTATTGAGATTCTAGGGATAAAAAAATAACCCAAAAATGGGCTATGGGTGACCACACTGCCTAAACTTGCTTTGACAATGCAATATTGGTATATTGGGGAAAACATGATTGTGAGTAAACAAACAGAGACACAAAAACAAACCAAAACCAAAACACCTGGGCTCCAGGGTAAGCTAAGCTCTGCCACACAATAATGGCACGAGTTTATTCCTCCCAGGAATGAGGCCCTCTATTGACTATATTTTGAGTCTGGCGTTTTTCAAAAACTATTAATTGTATCTGACCCAGACAGCTTTTTTTTTGCTCAGAAGAACAGCATGACTGATTTTATCAAATGCTTTCCAGAAATATAGGTATATGATTCCCCTGATTTACTAGTTTAGAAACCCCGTAAAAAAGGAAACCAAAGTTAGTTTGATATGACCTTTTCTTGTTAAGACCATACTGGCTCTTAATGATCACTGCTTCCCTTTCTTAATGCTTGCCAACCATTCCTTTAATAAGAATGACTGAATAGAATGACTTGAGTCATCATGAAAAATTGGTCTCTTTTGTGTGCTCTCTAGTGCAACAAGACAGAATGCTTAGAAGCTACTTGAAGGTTTAATGCTTATTGCCTGAGGAGAGAAATTCATTTACACTGAATTTCAGATTAGGAAGTTTAAGTGTCTTTCTCCAGTGTCCATGAATTTATTATGGTTCTGAAAGCATTTGGTCATAATACATAGGTAAAAAGCATGTAGATTTAGGTTTAGGAATTTTAAAAATAAGCATTTGACTTACAGAAGTTATTTGTATGACAAAGAGTCTACTTTAGAGAGATATTAAGAGTACTTATTAAAACAATGACCTCCTTTCTGAAAATGAAAAAAAAAATCAGGAGCTGTATGTGCCAAGCACTAACCTGTAGAGAATAGGAATTCACTTCAAAGGGAAAGGTACATATACATTATTTCTTTTTGATTTCCTTTGTCATTAGTGTAATATTTGTTCTTTCTGCCT
Organism: Gymnobelideus leadbeateri; assembly: GCA_011680675.1. Lineage (NCBI taxonomy): Eukaryota > Metazoa > Chordata > Mammalia > Diprotodontia > Petauridae > Gymnobelideus > Gymnobelideus leadbeateri. Next base: position 5,073 of record WOXC01002258.1, read on the forward strand.
TGGATTTGTGTCACAACTATATTACTCAGTACCTATGTGAATTGGGCTAGTCACTTAATCTCTATGAGCTTCTATTACTTCATCAAATGCTTTCAATGAGTATTTATACAATCCACTACATTGTTGTTGTTGTGGGGGAAGCTGCTATTCATGAGGTATGGAGTCAGGGGGGTGTTAGTAAATGTTTAACTGCTTGTCTGGATGGATCTATGGGAATATTCATTACATACTTTTAAGTTTAGTCTGCCTTATTAAGATTTTCTCAGTCATTTTCTTTTTTTGCTTTTTTTTGGAGGGCAATTGGGGTTAAGTAACCTGCCCAAGGTCGCATGGCTAGGTTTTTGTTTGTGTGTGCGTTAAGTGTCTGAGGGCAGATCTGAACTCAGGTCCTTCTGACTCCAGGGCCGACGCTCTACTCACTGCGCCACCTAGCCGCCCCTTCTCAGTCATTTCTTAAACCCAGACAATCAACCAAAAGAAGAAATCAAAATCTGATTTGTAGTATTTGCCAATTTCTATGATACAAATGTTTACTTTAATCAGCTCTCAAGATCTTGATAGAGCTGGTCCCAGTACAACTCTGTATACAGTGCTGTGTGAATGCTATTATTAAGTACAAAAATACATAATTAAATATATTACCATTCAGAAGGAAGAGAGATTCATGGTGACTTATAAGGTATCACATTTGTGCTAGGGTTCTGGAGGGATCCACTTTCCACTTCATATTAGGGGCAGATATCCTTTGTTGTTGGCTATGGTGAGTACTTGAAGGCAGGGGCTGTCTTTTGCCTGTTTTTGTATATCCAGTGCTTAGGATAGTGCCTAGCACATTGTGGGCACTTAAAAATGTTTACTCAGCAACTTACTGACTGCCAAAAGTAAAAGAAATTGGAAGGGGGGAGGGTACATAAGGTACTGTATATGTCTCAATGAGGCTTTAATACTCATCTCATAATGAGTTGTAATCATGCTATTGGGTGGGATGAAAAACCCCATTCAAAATTTTAATAAAAAATGTGGAGATTTCTTAGGATAAAAACTGGAAATTTTATTCTCTTTCTTTAGGGAGGAGAGGAGGCATATTACAGAAGACAGAACAAAAATGTATATACAGTCAAGCACACTCCCACTTCTGTCCCTTCTCCCATTGGCTGTGAGGCAGATTTATAATCTGAGCATGAAAATCTCCCCCAAAGATAAGGAACAAATCTGGGCATGAAAAGATAAGGAACAAATCTGGGCATGAAAATTTCCCCCAGTGGCAAATAACAAGAAAGCCCAAAACTATACCTCCATGTCTAGGAGGTGGACTTCCAAAGAATAGGGAAATAGGGGTAGCCAATTCAAATGTACCTATCCAAAGTGAAGAAGGGAGGGACTAAAGTCCCCAGCAAGGTTGGAGGTTTAAAAACCCTAAAGGGCCTAATGCTGATAAGGGTGTGGCAAACAAGGGTGGAGGTCAAAAGACTCCCTAAAGGGTTTGCTGCTGATTGACAGCAGAAGTGAAGGCCTGGAAGGGTGAAGTAAAGGGTCAGAACTGATACCAATTTATAAGTCACATTCTGAGAAGTTTTAAAGTTTTCACTCCCCTGACACTATGATTCTTTATTGCTTAGCATGTGTAAGAACAAAATGGTCTGTTGATTAATATTTATACTCTAGTTAACTTTTTATTTCTTCACCTCTCCTTGGGTGGACTACTTGGGCTAGAACCCAGAATGGAATTGTTTCCTAGAGGTGGAGTGGAATTGAAGAAATCTAAGGTGGAGACAGAACTGAATCACTGGAAATCTATTTCTGCTATTCAGGAGGAAGTGGGCAATCCCAGAGCAACAAGGCAAGGCAAATCTCATGGGTAGATAAAAGACATAAATTGTCAAACATCACTACCTTTTAAATCCTCAGTCCACCAGTGGCTGGCTGGTTATTGTGCTAGATTTGGCTTGCCAAGGACAGCTTGATAGAAGAGTGATCCTCAGGTAGGCCTTGACATGCCTGTGATTTTACCTTTATGTTCAATGATGCAACTCATTTTATTTGGTGCAAACTCTGGGTATCTGCATTAGAGGCCAGTTCCACAGCTCTCTCTAATCATTGGCTAAATGTGACACTCTCACTGCAACATTTCTGTCAGTGCTGGAAAAACCATCAAGTTTAACAAAATCAGAAACAGTATGAAGCCAGGCTAACCTCTATAATACAATCAGAAAGAAGTCCATCTAGCAAGATATTTAGCAGTATTAACTAATGCTGATATCATCTGGGCTAAAGTGCTCTGTTTAGTATACACAGTTACACATATAATCAGTAGGGAATCCTTGTGGGTGGAAGTCACAAAGAGGAAAATTTCAGCTCAACATGAAGGTAAAATCCTTAAAAATTGGAAGGAATGCTCATTCCGGTTCCGGTTCTGCTATTGTTGGAAGATGGCTGTAACGGTGAGCGGGCGGCTGCTGGCGCAGCTGGGCCAGGTCCACGCCCCGGCGAGGCAGGCGCTCTCCAGCGGCGCCCACAGCGAGGAGGGCTCTGGCCGCATGTGGAGGATGCTGACCTACTTCGTGGCTCTCCCCGGGGTGGCGGTCAGCATGCTGAACGCCTACCTGAAGTCTCGGGAGCATCATGAGCGGCCCGAATTCGTCCCCTACCCCCACCTCCGCATCCGGACCAAGCCCTTCCCATGGGGAGATGGAAACCATACTCTATTTCATAACCATCACGTCAATCCTCTCCCAACCGGGTATGAGGATGAGTAAAGAAAACTGGGACTACACTAATCAAGCACTGGGGGACCACAGCAGCGGCTGGAACATCCTTTTATTTCTATGTGGAACAGAAAATTACAGGGGACCTTAGGTTCATTTGCATCACATGTGACAAATGTGCTGACCTTTTATCATTTTGCTTGTGATTGGAGTGGCTTAAATAAATAATTCTAACTCTAAAAAAAAAAAAAATTGGAAGGAATGGACAAAAATGGAATGAGCTTTAAATCTGACATTCTACAGTTCCACATGCAGCTTTATATACACATTAGTGAAAACAGATCCAAGTACAGAAATCTGATACTTGAAAAAAGTTATATTTGCAATAGACATTAGAGAATTTCTGATATCTAAACTAAAAGATGAAAAAAATAGATTATTAGCAAAAAACAAAGCAATCGAGTAACCCTTTATTAAGCACCTACTATGTGCAAGGCATTGTGCTAAGTTCTGAGGAGAGACAATACAATGAAAAACAGCCCTGCTTTCAAGGAGCTGACATTCTAATTAGAGCAGGACAATTTGTAAAAAAATATGAAAATGCAAGTGAAGAGAGGAAAAATCAGGGATACAAGGCTAGTGTGTCAGAAACCTCTAGCCTAAACAACAATGGTTAGTATAATTCTGAGGGACAGGATGTTGAGATAAGGTTAAAACAATTTCCATACTATAATATCTCTCAAATCCTTTTTTTCTCTTAAAGAATTCATGCCCTGAGAACTCAGACTTGTGACACTTGACGGTTATGATAAATCTTAAATGCTAAAATGGGCTTCTGAGCATATAAGTGAATTAAGAAGACTCATGGAAAAGAGTGAACCAGGAAATTCATTTAAAATGTTCTGTTCAGTGAAGAATTCAGAAGAGAATAATTTAACAGAAAAGTTTTAGGACAAGATATGATTTAGGCATAGACATCTATACTTACTGGTATAACCTTGTTGAGGAAAAGAATGTTTCATAGCCATTAGTAGAGAGAAGTCAAATTGAATACACTACAGAGAACTTCATAGCTATTGACTTAAAATGCTAAATGAGGATAGCTATAGCCTTCCCTTTATGGTGAACAGATTTTCAATTTCCTTCAGTGTATAGAGATTAATTTTCAAGTGGTTCTGTCTGAGGAGAAGACATGGAATGAAGACCATAGCTGAGACAAAGGAGGTGACTGAAAAAATAGTTTGACCATAGAGACTGAAAATTCTGTAGCCTTTCTTCCTTATTGAAGAGGCTTATCAATCACAGCATCCCAAGAATTTTGATGAAGGTAGCTCAAAATGGTGGTGAATGAGCTGCAATTACTACATCACAGATTAGATGACTGAAAGTAGCCAGAATTACTGACCCATTAGAGCATGGACTAACATCTCTCAAGGAGCCATAGCTCTTGTTCTCCATAGAGAACATGACTTTAAAGAAAGTAGAAAAGAATAATATCTAATGGAGAATAAGTCTAGAAGAAAGCATTTTGGTAATATCAGTGGAAGACATAAGTAGCTTTATAGTGTCAGATCCATGAGTAGCACATGTGTTTAAACACTCATCTTCTCACATGCTTATTTTTATGTGTACCTCCTGTGCTGATTTGCCACGCTTAATTGAAGAAAACATTTTCCACAGAGAATGTTTATATATATTTTTTCTGGATATCTTGTGAAACATTTAATTTTAAAACTTCAATTTTCAGATCCATTCCCTTCCTCCCTTGTCACCCACTCCCTCTGAGAAGATAAGCAATTCAGTATGTGTTGTACATGTATAGCTATGCAAAACATTACCATAGTAGATATATTGTAAAAAACTGCTTATATTTCCCTCCCACCCATCTCACCTCCCACCTGGTCTATTCCCTACTTTGATCCTGTCCCTCTTTGACAGTGGGTACTTCCAATCTCCCCTCCCCCCAGAATGGCCTCCCCTCCATCATCCCCCCTCTCATCCTCCTTTCCCCTACTCAGGAGAGTGAGTGAGGGTAAGATATTCATTTAGTATGTACGTGGTTCTCTCCTTGAGCCAACTTCAATGAGAATATGCTTTTGCCTTTTTGCCTTCCTGTTCTTCCCCTCCCGTGCAACTACTGCCCCTTGCCTCTTCTACATGAGGTAGTTTACCCTACCCTGTCCTTCTCCATCTCCTCTTGCCACTTTCCTCTCTCACCTCTTGACTTCACCCCTTAAGAATCATCCCTTCCTTGGGGCGGCTAGGTGGCGCAGCGAGCAGAGCACTGGGCCTGGAGTCAGAAGGACCCGAGCTCAGATCCGGCCCCAGACACCCAACACACAAACAAAAACCCAGCCGCATAACCCCAGGCAAGTCACCCAACCCCAATTGCCCTCCAAAAAAAAAAAAGAATCATCCCTTCCCATCAAATTCAACCTGTGCCCTCTATCCATGTATACCTGTGAACATATGCCATGCACCCTTCTTCAATTATTTTCATAATGAGAGAGGTTTCATCAAACACAGTTATTGTTTTTCCTTGTAGGAATGTAAATAGTCCAACTTTGATATGTTCCTTTTGATTTCTTTTCCTTGATTACCTTCTCAAGCATCTCTTGCTTCTTGTGTCTGAATGTCAAATTTTCTATTCAACTATGGTTTTTTCATCAAGAATGCTTGAAAGTCCTCTATTCCACTGAATGACCATATTTTCCCCTGAAACAAGATACTCAGTTTTGCTGGGTAGGTGACCCTTGGCTTCCATCCCAGCTCTTTTGCCCTCTGGAATATCATATTCCATGCTCTTCAATCCCTCAGGGTAGAAGCTGCCAGATCCTGGGCTATTCTGATTGTGTTTCCACAATATTGAAATTGCTTCTTCCTGGCTGCTTGGAGTATTTTCTCCTTGATCTGGGAGTTCTGGAGCCTGGCTATAATATTTCTAGGAGTTTTCTTTTTGGGATCTTTTTCAGGAGGCGATCGGTGGATTCGTTCAACCTCTATTTCCCCCACTGGGTCTAAAACATCAGGGCAATTTTCCTTGAGAATTTCTTTAAGGATGATTTCTAGTTTCTTTCTTTGATCATGGCTTTCAGGTAGTCCAATAATTTTTCAATTATCTCTCCTGGATCTATTGTCCAGGTCAATGGTTTTTCCCATGAGATATTTCACTTTGCCTTCTATTCTTTCATTTGTTTGGATCTGTTTAATAGTATCTTGATTTCTCATAAAGTCACTAGCTTCCATTTGCTCCAGTCTAACTCTGAAGGAATGAATCTCCTCAGTGAGCTTTTGAGATTCTTTTTCCATCTGGCAAATCTGACTTTTTAAGGCATTCTTCTCCTCATTGCCTTTCTGAGCCTCTTTTGCCATTTGAGTTAGTCTATTTTTTAAGGTGTTATTTTCCTCAGTCAGGCTGTTGACTGTCATTTCATACTTTTCTTGCATCTTTTTCATTTCTCTTCCCAAATTTTCCCCCACTTCTCTTATCTGCTTCTTAAGGTCCTCTATGGCCTGTAGCCAACTTGTATTTTCATTTGGGGCTTTTGGTGCAGGAGTTCTGACCTCACAGTCCTCCTCCATGCTTTGAGCCTCTTTGCCCCTAAAATAGGAGTCCAATGTTGAACTTTTCTGTTTATTTTGTTTCATTTGCCTAGGCATGTTGCCACTTAATTACTTGATTTTTGGGGTTGTTGCCACAGTAGGACTCTGCCACCAGACAGGGGAGCTTCTGCCCAAACGTGGGGTCTTCACAACTTCCGCCAGTTGTGTGGCCTCTGTAAAGCCTCCACCCACTCTGGCAAGTTGGATACCCACCCCAAACTTCCCCCCCAGACCACAATCCAGATCCAGGCAGTTTAAAGCAAGAGCGATTAACCCCCAGACTGATTGCTGGATCTCCCTACAGTTCGCAGACCAGGAGCTAGAGCCACTACTGACGCTGCAAAATGGCTTCTGTGCAGCTGTTTCTTCAGCAACTTTTCTCCCCCAGGGGAGGCAGCCGCGTTTTCCCCAAATACTGGTCCCAAAGTCCATAGGGCACTAACCTCTCACTTTGTCCTGGGCATATCTGTGCTGATAATTCTGGAATTGCCACAATTGCTGGTGTTCTGGGGTCCCTTGAGCCGGCTGAAGGCCCGGCCACTCTGGGGCTAAAACCGCAGACCTGGGCTCGGCTCTGCGGGCTGCGCTGTCAGTTCCCAGCCTGCTGTGCTGCATGCTCTCAGAGCACTGCGCTGGCCACTTCCTGCAGGGCTGCTGGGCTGTCCTCTGCAGGAGGTTAGCTTCTCTGTGCCGTTCTGTGGGTGTTGTGGCTCCAGAAGTTGTTTGGAGTCCCCTTTCACATTGTTTGAAATTTGTGTGGGGCAGAGCACATTGGAAATGCTGTTTCTACTCCGCCATCTTGGCTCTGCCCCCGAATGTTTATATTTTTGTGAGAATGATATCAAAATTCATGGAGATGTTTTATTTTTATTTCATTTATATTGTTATTAAATTAAAGTTCCATTAAAACATAAAATGTATTCATGGGGCCTCGTGAACTTTGATTTAGAGAATATTTACCTGCAAAATATCGATCAGGGGTGGCTCCCATTGAAGAAAAGGGCCTACAGAATAGTAGTAGTAGTAGTAGTAGTAGTAGTAGTAGTAGTAGTAGTAGTAGTAGTAGTAGTAATAACAATAAACTAACATTTATACAGTGCTTGAAGGGACACATACTACTTTAAATATCTTCTCATTCAATCCCCTTAACCCTCTAAGATAATTGCCATTATTATCCTAATTTTAAAGATGAGAAAACTGAGGATAAAGAGAAAAGTGATTTGAATACATGTTGTTTCCTCCATTAGATTGTGAGCTACTAGAGGACAGGGATAGTCTTTCACTTGTATACCCAGAACTTCTCACAGTACTTGGCAGACAGTAAGTGACAATAAGATTGATTGGCTGCCCAGATTCACACAGTTGCAGGTATGGTATAATATTTTCAGTCTGAATTTCATAGGTAAGTTCAAGTACATGTAGATTAATGGGGAAGTGGGTGACTGAAAGCTTGCAAGTCTATATCAAAACATAGAAATAGGATCAGCTGTGTTTAATAGGTATGTATTACAAATTATCTCTAAAATTTCATAAAATTCCACACCTTTAAAAAGCTTCAGATTTGTAGATTGGCTAAAATATTTTAATTAATTAATTAATTTTTAGTTTTCAACATTCATTTCCACAAGATTTTGAGTTCCAAATTTTATCCCCACCTTTCCCCTACCCCCACCCCAAGATGGCTTACATTCTGATTACCTCTTCCACAAGTCTGCCCCCTCCCTTCTATCACTTCCCCATTCCATTCTTTCTTACTTTTTTGTAGGGAAAAATAGATTTCTCTTTTTTTATTTGTTATTTAATAAATGTATTTATTTAGTTTTCAACATTCACTTCCACAGGATTTTGAATTACAAATTTTCTCCCTGTCTCTCCCCTACACCCACCCCAATATAACAAGCATACTGAATACCCCTTTCCCAATCTGTTCTCTCTTTTGTCCTCACCCCCCCCTTAATTTCTTATAGGGTAAGATGGATTTCTATACCCCATTGCCTGTATATCTTATTTCCAATTTCTATGTAAAAAAACAATTTTTAACATTTGTTTTTTAAAACTTTGATTTCCAGATTTTTTCCCTTCTTCCCACTTCACCCACCCCCACTGAGAAGATAAGAAATTCAATATAGATTGTACACGTGTGGTTCCACAAAACATTTTAACTGAAATTATATTGTGAAAGACTAACTATATCTCCCTCCATTCTATCCTGACCCCGTTTTTTCTGTTTTCAGCTTTGACCCTGTAGCTTTTCAAAAGTATTTGCTTCTAACTCTCTCTCACCCAATGTGCCCTCCCTTCTATCATCCCCCGTCTTGTCCGCCTTCCCCCCCCTCCCCCCCTCCGCCACTTTCCTGTAGGGTAAAATACCCAGTTGAGTGTGTATGTTATTCCTTCCTTAAGCCAAATCCAATGAGAGTAAGTTTGACTCATTCCCTTTCACCTCTTTGCTCTTCCCCTCCATTGTAAATTTTCTCTTGCCTCTTTTATGTGAGATAATTTGCCTTATTCTATTTCTCCCTTTCTCCTCCTCCCAATATATTCCTCTCTCACCTCTTAATTTTATTATTTAATTATCACCCTTTCATATTTAGCTCATCTTGTACCCTCTATGTATACATGTACACACATATACACATACATACACTCATATATACAAACACACATATATAACTTCCTATACATGCATATATATGTATATATTCCCTTCAGCTATTCTCATACTAAGAAAAGTCTCATGAGCTACAATTATAATTTTTCCATGCAGGAATGTAAAATAGTTCACCTTTAATAAGTTCCTTATGATTTCTTTTTGCTGTTTCTTTTCCCTTCATGCTTCTCTTGCTTCTTATATCTCAAAGTCAAATTTTCTGTTCAGCTCTGGACTTTTCATCAATAATGCTTGAAAGTCCTCTATTTCATTGAATGACCATATTTTCCCCTGAAGTATTATACTCAGTTTTGCTGGGTAGGTGATTCTTGGTTTTAATCCAAGCCTCTTTAAGCTCCAAGCCTTTTGATCCCTTAATGTAGAAGCTGTTAGATCTTATGTTATCCTGATTGTGTTTCCACAATACTCAAATTGTTTCTTCCTGACTGCTTGTAATATTTTCTCCTTGCCTGGGAACTCTGGAATTTGGCTATAACATTCCTAGGAGTTTATTTTTTGGGATCTTTTTCAAGAGGTGATTGGTGTATTCTTTCAATTTCTATTTTGTCCTCTGGTTCTAGAATATCAGGACAATTTTCCTTAAGAATGTTTTGAAATATGATGTCTAGGCTCTTTTTTTGATCATGGCTTTCAGGTAGTCCAATAGTTTTTAAATTATCTCTCCTGGATCTATTTTCCAGGTCAGTGGTTTTCCCAATGAGATATTTCACTTTGCCTTCTATTTTCTCATGTGTTTGGATCTGTTTTATAGTATCTTGATTTCTCATAAAGTCATTAGCTTCCATTTGCTCCAATCTAATTTTGAAGGAATTATTCTCTCCAGTGAGTTTTTGAAATTCCTTTTCCATCTGGTCAATTCAGGTTTTTAAGGCACTCTTCTCCTCATTGGCTTTTTGGATGTCTTTTGCTATTTAAGTTAGTCTATTTTTAAGGTGTCATTTTCTTCAGTATTTTTTGGGTCTCCTTTAGCAAGCTTTTGGCTCATTTTTCATGGTTTTCTTGCATAACTGTCATTTCTCTTCCCAATTTTTCCTCTACTTCGCTTACTTGATTTTCAAAATTGTTTTTGAGCTTTTCCCTCTCCTGAGACCAATTCACATTTTTCTTGAAGTCTTTGGATGTAGGATCTTTGACTTTGTTGTCTTCTTCTGGTTGTATATTTTGATCTTCTTTGTCATCAAAGTAATATTCTATTGTCTGAGTTTTTTTGTTTTGTTTTGTTTTTTGTTTTTTTTACATTGACTGCTCATCTTCCCTGTCAAATACTTGACCTACTAACTCTTTGTCAAGGAAGGACTCTACTTCCAGTGGCGGTGGGGATGGGAATGGGTATACAGTCCCAGATCTCGTGGGTTTTGTATCAGTTGCTGGGTCCTCCACCATCCGTGGGCCCAGAGTTCTGGAAGCAGCCACTGCTATTGCTGCTCTTGCTGCAGCTGTCACCACCACTGCCACCTCCACTACCCTGGGGCTGAGACCAGACCACAGTCAGACCTAGCTCCTCTTTCATTCAGCTCCCACAGTGTTTTCCCACTGACCTTTTATGCTATTGCTATTTATTTGGCTATTGTGGTTTGAGAAGTCTGGAAGTCTGGAAACCAAAACAGCTGTCAATGATTCATCTTGTGAGGCCTGTTCTGGCTCTGTCTGTGCCTCTGTGGCCCATACCTGACAGCGCTCTGCTTCTAGCCTGGTATGATAGACCCTTCCTGTCAACCTTCCAGTCTGTCTTGGGCTGGTGATGCATTTCACTCTGTCATTTTGTGGGTTCTTCAGCTCTAGAATTTGTTTAGAGTCATTCTTGCAGGCATTTTGAGGAGTTTCGGGGAGATCTCTAGTAAGTGCCTGCTTTTACTCCACCATCTTGGCTCCAGCCCTCTACCGAATCTTTACAAAGTAGAAATATACACAAACCACACATGAGAAGGGGCTTCAGCTCTTCTGGCATACATATAGCATGACAGGGAAGTCAAAGACATTGAGTGCTTCAATCTCATAAAATGAAATTGTAATTGCAGAGCTTATATGCATCACTAGAACCCCAAACTTTTTGTGTAGAAAAGCCCTTTAAAAAAATAAAACAAATGCCAAAAAAATGCTATAGCTATTATAAAATAAATACTGACAAAAGGTATTGTTTAACTTCACAGTAACTCAATATACAGCGGTCAGGTATATTATTTAGGGTACATATAAGTCAAGTTAGGAAGTATTCTTATTTATTTCTTCAAATGCTAAGGCCTTAGGGCCATCTTAAATGCAAGAGTGAGTATATTCTTTCCAGACCCTTAGTGAGCACAATTTTTGATTTATTTGCCTGTCAAATTGTTCCTGCTTTTACCAATTAAAACAAAAAAGCCACATTACCTGCTTATTTTCAGGTCTTTTGAGTGTTGATTCCTTTAAAGGTTATTTATTATTAGTGCTTCAAAATGAAATTTTACCTACAACATGTATTTATTCCTTACTTTCAGAGGATATTTCTTTATATACTGAATCAAGAATATAAAACTCTTTTTAGAGTGAGAAACTAAGATCCTTTTTTGGTGATTGTATAGAACTGAATGTCATTAATTCAGACTTTAATAATGCTATAAAGCTATAATTCAGAAAGCTAGTTCATAATTCTTGTAGGATAAATAATTTTTTGGGGGCAAGGCAAAGCAATTGGTGTTAAGTGACTTGCCCAAGCTCACACAGCTAACAAGTGTATCAACTTTCTGAGGCCAAATTTGAACTCAGATCCTCCTGACTCCAGGGCCAGTGCTTTATTTACTGTGCCACCTAGCTGCCCCTTTTATTTCAAAATTTTATTTTAGACTCAAACACCATAACAGAAATAGAGAATAGAAAAATAGTAACAAAAACACATCATAAACTTAAATATTGGAATTTAAATACAAAGTTAGAAAGAAATAAAAGCATGTCATGTGCATAGCAGAGCATAAGAGAGGATTCAAAATAGTTACCAATAAATTTTCATTTCAAGAAAGCCTATATGATAAATAATACTCATTGTCTTGAGAATTGTCCATCTTCTCTTTACTTCTTTGTGAGTTTTCTTTTGTTCTTTGCTGTTTCCTTTTTTATTTTGTTTTTTTTCACTCCCCTAAAAGGCCCCCCAGAAGACTACAATAAAGTTTAGATATGTTGCTCTATAGCTATATACATATTTAAATAAATATTTTATTTAAATATTTAAATCTTTTAAAATTTTTACTTAATTTATAATATTTTGTATCATTCTAACAATTATTTATTTAATAATAATAATATTTTAATTATTTTATTTAATTTCTTTTCAAAAAATTCCTCTATTAATTTTTGAGTTTTGTCTTAGCATAGAAAATGATACTTGCATTCAACAGTTTCTTAAAACTAAGTCTTCAATTGTGAAACTGTCTCTTAACTTTTAGGTTCTGCAAATTATACTTAATGTTAGATACTTTTATTTCAATGTTATGTAAGAAATAAATACCTTTTTCATTCCTTTTACTTATTTGTTTCATCTTGTATCTGTTATGACACAGTCTGGTTGAACGGCATAATATTTCATCCCTATAAACAGAGTCAATATTTTTCTCTAGCTTTCCCTCATTAATCTTGATTAGTTAGATTTCATCAAATTCCTTTCTTATAGAATGAATTTGGGTCAAGATTTGCCTCATCATGCTTTAATTCCCTAGGCAGTCAAGAATCTTCTTACCACACCATTGTGATTTGCAAATAATTCATGTCACCAAGATTGTTGAAGACATCCTCAGTGTCTGTTTACAGTTTATGGCTTCCCAAGTGTTGTTCAGATACACTGTCATCAGATGATGATTTTTTAATGTGACAGCAGTGATAAATGGTCATTTAAATATCGCCTAGCGCCACTTGAAAACTATAATGGAGAGTAAGTGTGGCTATCGGACAAAAGGTGAAACCACTCTGAACTTGTCAAGAAATATGCTCTTGCTGTACTTTGGGGGAGGGGGAAGGGTTGGGAATGCATCAGAAAGAGACCATATATTATGGAAAGTAAAGTAGTCCCCATTGTAGGATTAGAGTGCCTGTAATTTTATGTGGCATTCTTATGACTAAAGCATTTATAGTGTCATAAGAATGGCTTAATGAATGCACTGCCTTGTAATACTCCACAGAGCCTACTTTATGCTTTCTATATTACTGCTTTACTTTCTACAGATATTTCCAAATGCTCAGTGTTAAGAAAGCAGAACGGCTACTGATCATGTGTGTTTATTAGAAACAGTTGGTCATGAGGAACACCAGTGGCTTGGATGATTCAAACTTATCTAGATTTTTTTTTTCAAGTAATTAAACACGGATGAGAATTGATGACTGCTGGGATTTTTTCTCTTTTTTTCACTTTTCCTATTACACTGGATAATGACATATTGGTACGCATTGAAGCAACATTATACCTGCTGCCTCTGAGATTTAAGGGATAAAGTCCTTTTTTGTTGTTCCTAAAGATTTCCGTAAATCAATTATGATAAGGCAAATGTATGTTGATGAGCCTTTTTACTCTCTGAGGAATCATTATGCTCCTGATGGGCCTGTTTCAGATTATTTTGGCACCATGACATAGGTAAAGAGGTTTTACTTCAGTTTTGCCATGATTTAAAGTTCACTGGATGAGGTTTAGCAACATTTCCCCTTCTCTTCTCTCAAACCATTAGTATAATGAGGGTTGAACTTTCCTCATATAACACATTGGAAAGTTTAAGTCATTCCATAGGCCACAGGACAAATTCCTGGCTGCCTTTGGAGTGTCACAACCCTGAGGGCAATGGATGTGGACTCTTGGCTCCATTTTCTGTGGCAACTGAGGGCCAGGGCAAAGACATACCCTTTCAGAAGTCTTCTTCTAAAAATGCTTATTTTGCAATAATTGTAAATTTGACGGGAATAACTTTACTACCTGAATTAAATCACACATTTTGCATGTTAATCAGGGACCAGCAAAATTTGGGAATTAGTAATTATTTTAAGTAGTTTTCTTTGCTGTGGCAAGAATATCTTTCACTCTTTAATTTTCCAGAATTTTGCAATCAAAACTGACTTTAGTCCTATTGTTTTCACCACTTTCCTAAAATCCTAAAGTTCTATTACAGACAATCATTTTCAAAGTGCAAAATTTCAGTAAAGTTGGTTATTTGCTAGCAGGTAGATTTTTATTTTTGGGGAGCGAGAGAGAGGTTTTTTGTTTTTGTTTTTTTGTAATTTATTTGGCCTTATCTTAGATACTGATAGAAACAGCTAAATGCAAACGGTACTGCTTGTGGGACTAGTCCAACAGTCCAAGTATGAGGTAAATTTATTCTGACTCATTCTCCCATAATGTTTTCCAGTTCTGATAGATTATATCTCCTTAGGCTACAGCCTGATATTAATACCTAAAACTACTAATTAAGTATCTATTTCAAAATCTTTAATCATTTGCTGTTGATTTCTGGACAGGTCTGCATAAACCAAAATCAATGTAATGTAGTAAATATCTATGAAGAGCAAAACGCTACTGAAGTAGGCGATTTTCATCTTATGATGTGTCCTGTTCTCTCCAGATTGATGGGAAAGCTCCTGCTAATGCATCCAAGCACACTCCTCCATTTATAGAGAAAAATCTTAAAATATAAAAATATATACATATACATGTATACTTTTCACTGCATAAAATTGTGCAGTTTGTTTTCCCTTTAATATCTGTATATGTTAAAATATTGAAAAAATGCAATAGCTAGTGATTATAATTTATGCTTTTTAATGATTTTGTATTATGCTATTTAGAGTTTACATTGTATATAATATGTAAATGTGAGGCAGGCAGGCCTAGAGAAATACATATACATATATGTACACACATAAATAACCACATATATATTTATGTATATATACATATGTAAAATATATATTTATGTATTTATTTATTTTTATACATATATTTATGTATATATATACATAGTCTAGATAGAATTTCATTTATATGGAATATAAATATATAAATATAAATAAATATATATACATATATTGTTGTTGTTCATTTCAGTCATGTCTGACTATGATCCCATTTGAGGTTTTCTTGGCAAAGATACTGGGGTAATTTGCCATTTCCTCCTCCAACTCATTTTACAGATGAGGAAACTGAGGCAAATAGGGGTTAAATGATTTGCCCAGGATCACACTGTAGCAGCAAGCACCCCAATAACCCCAGGGTAGCTGCCAATATAGGTTCTTAGATCTGCTTTTCAAAAGGAAAGCAACTCAAAATGGGTTAACAAGCTCACTTTAATCAAACAAACATACATTACCTAGTTCAGGGAAAAAGGTCAGCACCCGAACTTCAGAGTTACAGAACTTACAGATCAAACAGACAGGCTTCCAAACTGTCCTACCATTATATCAATACCAAATCACAGTTACCAGAGAGGGAAGCATCAACATCTGGGTTTTCAAAGCCGGGGGGCTCTCAACAACGGCTTCCCAGAGTCTCATCTGGTCAAATCACGGAACACTTCTCAAAGTGAGCCCCAAAGCAAAGCCCCTCATCAGAGTTTATATAGCCTTCTCCTGGCTCAAAGATTGTAACAACCTCCTTGACCCACTGCCCAATCACAAAGTATCAAGGTGTGGGCTTTCCTGAAAAACAAGCCTCCCACCACAAGCTCCAGGTGCACTTAAGCTAGGGGCAGGGAAGATCTTTAAATCTGCATTTCCATTACACACACAGCTAGCAAGTGTCTGACACCAGATTTAAACTCAGGTCTTACGAACTACAAGCCCTGTGTGCTATTTGTTATGCCACCTAGATGCCCTTAAACAATATGTGTATATGTATATATGGGTACACACACATGTATTTATGTCTATGTATATACATACATATAAAATGCTAAACAAAATCAATCAATATTAGCAGTAGCCATGTAGCAAATGGGAATACAGCTTTGTATGATACAAAATGTACAAGAATTGGCATCAGAAAATTTTGCTTTTATTCCAAACTCTGTCATTACCTCTATGTCCTTGGGCAAAGGCATATTAGTGTGTAGGTCTTAAACCCTTATTCGGTTTATTTGAATATTACCTTAGCCATTTAAAAGTTGTTGTGACTTTGCCAAAGTCATTTAATCTCTATGAGTTTGGATTTACTCATCTATAAGATAATGATTAAGTACCTTTGTAGCACTTTCCTCACAGAGTTCTTTTCAAGACCTTGCTTTGTGAATGTTAAAGGGCTGTTTAAAGAGATCATTATTGCCTAACTCCCTACGTTTCAATGTCCTCATCTGTAAAATGGGATTCAGAATACCTCACCTGCTTTTATTACAAGAGTGCTATGATAATCACATGAGATAATGGAAATGAAATAATTTTGAAATTTGTAAAGCATCCTACCAGTGTAAGGGTATATTCAGAGGATCCCCATTAGGCAATCCATGTTACCCATTTTTATTCCCCACAAGGGAATTTTTAAAAAAGGATTACAAAGACCAAGTTCTAGTCTCCTCTAAATCCCCACTCAATTAACTTCACCATGATGTGGGGATAACATTGTGTCACCAGTAAAACACAGTGCAAGCACTAGTAGGCTACCTCCGAACCCCACACCCTTATATCCCAGTGTGTCTATTGTCTGAGTTCTAAGAGGCTCTGCACCAGAAGGTTGGTAATCAGGTGATGACTGACCTTGTTCAGAGTAATTAGTTAATAGACACTGCCTGCACAGTTGTGATATTTCAAGTGATAGAGTACCAACACTGATAAAACAAGAAATCTGAATTTCAGAAGTAACTATAAATTGTTGGAATAGTATCAGTAAAGTACCACAAAATAGTGTTATCTCTAATATAGTTCATGTCCTCATAGTAAAATTATGTTTTGGAAAATATAAACACCATCAAATTTAAGGTGAATTTATACTGTATAATTTATATCCAGGTCTACCCATCCAAAGACAGAAACAAAACAAAACAAATAACACTTTTTAGTTTACTTAACCACCCCAATCTACTGTTATTTCTTCTCCCTTTCATAGGCAAACTCTTGAGGGGAAGAGGGCATTTACAAGCTACAATAGCTACATTTCTGTCCTCTTTGGTCATTCCTAACCCCTTTCAATTTGACTTTCAGACTCACACTAATCAATCGAAAATACTCTGTCCAAAGTTACCAGTGGTATCTTGATTGCCAAATCAAACGATCTTCCCTTTTCATATTTCTTGAACTTTCTGCAATATTTTATACATTTGACCACTCTCTCTTTCAAGATAATATCTCCTTCCTGAATTGTTCTGATATTCTCTCATGGTTTACCTATTTATCCAACTCTGCCTTTTAATATTGTTGGTATCTGACTATGCTCTGCCTCCAAACCAATGGTAATTCCAAATCTCTGTCCTAGACCTTCTTTTCTGTCTCTGAATTCTTTCTCTTAGTGATCTCACCATCCCATGTGATTTGTTATCACCATGTACGTGACTCCCGGGACTATATATTTAATACTAACTCTGTATTACTTAATGTTAATTAGCATTATTAAGTGGGTGACTTCTAGGCATTTCAAACACAGAAATACAAAGTAGATATCATATTAATGTCCAAAGTAGAAATCATCATCCAAACTCTAACTTACCCTTTCACCAAACTTCCCTATATCTTTTCAGGGTGCCTTTATTGTTTAAAATCTTATTGTAATATTTGACACGGTTGATTATCCCTTCCTCTTGTATACCCTTGTCTTCCTAGTTTTTTGTTTGTTTTTGATGAACTATACTTTTCCAGTGCTCCTAGTATTTTTCATCCATTTTCACCCACATTCATAAACTCGGAAAGTCTTTTACTCTTCCCTTTTCCTCATTGTCAATCTTCTCCCAGTAACCAATCAGGTGTCAAGTCTTATCTACATTAACTCCACAAAAAATGTTCTCTTCCATTGCCTTCTCTGTGACTATAGTGGCTACCCTAGTTCAGGTTCTCATGTCCACAGACTTAATCTTTTTTTTTTCTTGCTTTTTTTTTTTGAAGGGCAGTTGGGGTAAAGTAACTTGCCCAAGGTCACACGGCTAGGTTTTTTTTTTGTTTGTGTGTGTTAAGTTTCAGAGGCCGGATCCGAACTCAGGTCCTTCTGACTCCAGGGCCAGCACTCTACTCACTGTGCCACCTAGCCACCCCCTTAATCTTTTTTTAAAGATATGCTTATGGCACATTAGGATCATAAATATGATGAGTTCCCAAATATACTGCCACCTATAGCTTCCTGTCACTTCTCTGGCTCTCCCCTACTGCTGAATTTTGTTTCCTGACAGTAATTAAAATATTTTGGCACTGCTATGACTACTTCTACTACTGGAACGACCATAAGCACCTCAGTAGAATATTGGCCTCCATTATAAGAGCTAGAACTCCTGTCTCCAAAATTTTCTCCTTCAAAAGACAAAAATTTGAATACTGATTGTTGTAATTGCCTGAATCATTATAGCTTTAAATACCTATAAAGAAACTTCCAGGGGCGGCTAGGTGGCGCAGTGAATAGAGCGCCGGCCCTGGAATCAGAAGGACCTGAGTTCCGAGCCCGCCTCCGACACTTAATCCACACAAACAAAAAACCTAGCCGTGTAACCTTGGGCAAGTTACTTAACCCCAATTGCCCTAAAGGGGAGGCTAGGTGGCACAGTGAGTAAGAGCGCCAGCCTCAGAGTTGGGATAACCCGAGATCAGATCTGGCCTCAGAAAATGAGCACCCACGCATAAATAATGACTAGCCCTGTAACCTTGAGCAAGTTACTTAACCCCAATTGCTTTAAAAAAAAAAAGAAAGAATCTTCCATCATTGTACCCACCCCTACTTCTGCCATATACTCTAGTACCACAACTGCTGCCAAAACCACCACAACCACTAAAGTCTCCAACAAAGTTATCATTTCCACAAAAGCTTCCACATCCACAATCCCAACAAATTTTCCAGAATGACTGACCTCTTTGACTAAATGAAGCACTGGCTACACCTTGCTTTAGCAAAGCTTTCCTTATTGAATAGTTTTGGTCATTCACAGCATACTGTTTTGAAAGACAATATTATCTGCAGTCATACTCAACAAAAGTTACAAAACCAAAGCTTCCCTTTCTTGCCATTTTTTTTTTGCTTTTTTTGGAGGGCAGTTGGGGTTAAGTGACTTGCCCAAAGTCACATGGCTAGTAAGTGTGTAAGTGTCTGAGGCTGGATTTGAACTCAGGTCCTCCTCAACACCTCCAGGCTGGTGCTCTATTCATTATACCACCTAACCGCCCCTTTGCCATTTTCTTGATCAATCATCATTTCCATCATTTCAATCTTTCTATACTCTTTAATGGAATTTCTTGTGACATTCCTCAGTGTCTCCTCAATACCACCTACAAATGTCCTTTTCACAATTAAGTGGGTACCTGTTCTTTGATAACTTTTTCTGGAAATGATTATCTTTGGTTCAACAGCTCAGTCATCAATTTTTTGAGGTCTTTCATTCATAACTGAATTTATGTCTTCTAATCTGGTGACAATACAAAAGCCCCTGGAAAACTTGATTTTTTGGAGTCCTCATTAGCACATAATCTTTTAATGTGCATTATTGCTCAGAATTGATCCTTAGACTCTCATCTGTCATTTCTAAGCTCATTTCTCTGGTGAAGAGTTTTCATAGGTGCTTCAGCTTTAAAGGGGAATCTGACATTGCCATACTGAGTGTAGTAGCAGTCATTTCAGTGATATCATTTAATGATATACAGAAAAAGTAGACTTAAGACTCTTGCTGCAACCTCCTAATTGGACTTTCAACTTTAGGTTTCTCTTATTTCCATCCATCTTAAATATAACTACCAAGATCATCTTCTTAAGATATAAGTCTGACCATTTCTCATATCTACCCAAGAACTTTCAGGACTTCAATTATTTCTGTGATATAGAATAAATTCCTCAAGTTCATATTTACAGGCCTTTATGATCTGGTTCCAATCTACTTTTCCAGATTAATTGTTCACCTTCACGTATTTTATATTTTACTAATACTGGCCTACTTTTTATTCCCTGAATGTGACATACCAGGTGACATTTTATGTGACTTTCCATGTCCCTTGGCCTAAAATCTAGGCTCTCTTCCATCTTCCATGTCATGAATGCACATTCTTCTCATTCTGCCAAATACCTTCCTCTCTGCCTTCCTTGAGCTTTGCTTCATGTATCATGTGCTGTGGTATTTTTTCCTGATTCCCTTAGATGTGAGTATTCTCTTACTTCTTTTCAAACTAGCATGTATATTCTTAACTCTTGACAGCTCTCCAGTAAAATGAAAGCCCCCTGAGCATAGCATAGTGTAGTTTTTCTCTCTCTCTTTTTCTCTCTCTTTGGAAGAGATGGTGTCTCTATCCCTAGTACCCAGTGCAGTATCTTGAACATGGTTAATAAATACTCTTTGGATTGTACTGGAAGTGATTTTTATCCCAGAATTAAACGAACAAATGTTTCAATGATATCAAGCTTTGAGCTAAAAATGGAAAGGAAGCTCTGGTTATACTCTAACTTATCCTAGTCTTGTAAGAGAGGTTCTGGAAGTAGAAGGGTACATTGATACAATCACTATTGCTGGTATAAAATAGCTAAGAACTTTTTTGTATATGGAATGAATAAAGTCTTGTAGCAGCATATTTTGCCAGGCTGTAATTACTGACAACTATTTATATCAGATACTAAAAGGCCACATAGCTTAGTCACCATGTACTGGGGACTCAGGGGTGGAGAATTTTAAATCCCACTCTTAGAATTCATGCTTCAGTTAGTTTTTGGACAAGATAATCTCTGAAATATTTTCCTTAAAAAAGAAAGCAATGCTTCAGTGTAGGGAAAAAGATGTGAAGTAGAAAAGGGGAATGACCTTTCTCAAAAGGTTGAAGAATGGAAGAATGTCACACAGAGGAGGAAAGGAGATAAAATAAATACACTTGGAACTAAAAAATAAATAAAACAAAACAACTTTAAAAAGTATCTTCTTGAAGAGAAAGGAACTATATATTCTTTAGAGGAATTAGCTGCTTTATCACAAAAGAGTCAGGAGGGAAATCATCCAATAAGGGTCAGGAAAGAAGTAAATAGTAGTGAAGGTTAGTGATTTGCCACTCAGGAGGTATTGAGGCAGTTAGATGCCAACCTAAAATAATAGTAGACAGATCTATTGTCCTTCTAGTCCTCTATCCAAGACATAATAGATAATGCCCAAAAATTTGTCTAAAGGGATACCTACTACCAACTTCTGGTGAGTCACATGAGCATAAATGAGTGCAAGAATTATTGCTAACAAGCATGGAGTCTTTGGCAAAAAAGATCAGAAGAGCATATGAATATAGCTTGTGTATTCCTCACTGATGCTTATTGAAGGAAAGGGATACAGAAAAGAAAGACTGATTTGGGAAGTGAACAGCTGTCTCAGAAGGTGGTATCTGAGAATGGAATTTGGATTTCCAGCCTACAGCTTAAAATATAAGAATGGCAGACTCCTGGCCAATAAGGAAATATACCTAACAAAGGCTGGCAGGAATGTATGCTTAAAAATATCTTGAAAATCTAAGCAGAAGGGCTTTAAAATATAAAGGATGGAGGAGTGACAAAATTACCTATACATAGTCCTTAAACTATGTACTATACAAAATAGGTAAAATGAAGGAACAATGAAAGGTATGGTAACTAGAAGTTTACATATGATGAAATACTAGAAAAGAGCCAATAATCACACCTACATCCTCAAATATACATATTACATAAACACACATACATACATATATGTGAACATATGCACACATGTATGTATTTCTCCCAAAAAGTTTTGGTAAAAAAAACAAGAAGAGCTAGAAAAAGGAGGAAAATTTGACATGATAGGCTTTACTGAGACTTGCTGAGATGAACTCTCTGAGTGGAACATAACATGATTGTGAAAAGATAGCATTGTATATTAAAAAGTTATACTGAGGGTTCTGGAGGTAGAGCCAAAATAGTGGAGCAGCAGGAAAAATGAAACCATACTTGTCTTCATAAATATTCCATGGGTATCTAGAAAATGTAACAGAGATTTTGAAGTACATAGAGAAATGAAGGAAAGGCCAAGGACCTTTTATTGACCTCTGGGAGAGGGAAAGAGAAGAGGGGCAGGGGACCAAAAGCAGATTGAAACAGAGAACAGCTCTTTCTCACTGCCCACTCTTTCTTTATAATGAAAAACTAAAGTATACAACTATAAAAAGTTAAAATGTACAATAATAGAATGGAGGGAAATGCGAAATCAGCATTCATAACTGTAAATATGAATAAGATGAACTCACTCATGAAACAGAAGAGGAATTGGACTTAATTAGAAAATAAAATCCAACAATATATTGTTGACATGAAACAAACTTTAAACAGAAAGATACACACAGAGTTACTGTTTTGTAAGGGTCTAGAGGAAAATATCTTATGATTTGACTGAAGTGAAAAGGTCAGTAGTAGCAATTATAGTCTCAGACAAAGCAATAGCAAAAATACATTTAACAAAAAGAGCATATTTTAATGCTGAAAGAAAAAGCCAAGTGAGAGAAATAGATATCAAAACCACAAAACCCATATACCTTACATGATCCTTTCTAGACTAAATTAAATTTAACAAAAATAAATGCAAAAAAAAAGTGACTTGACCAAAATTTTTTTAAATGATAGATACAATGAATCTTTAGAGATTATTGAATGGGAATAGAAAGAAGTATACATATTTCTCAACTGTGTAGGGTACCTTCACAAAAAAAATTGACCTTATGTTGGGGCATAAAACATTACATACAAAAGCAGAAAGTCAGAATTATTAAATACATCTTTCATGGATCACAATGTCATAAAAATCACCTTCAATACAGGGACACTGAAGAAATGATTAAGTAATAATGGAAGACTAAATAATCTTAAAGAATGATTGTGTCAAATAACAAATCATAGAAACATTAAGTAATTTCATCAAAGATAATGACAACAGTGACACAACATAATTAAATTTTGGGGATAGAGCAAAAAGCAGGTACAATAGAATTTTTTAAAATCTCTAAGCACTTCCTTCAATAAAAGAAAGATAGAACAGGTCAATGGTTTGGGCTTGCAACTAAAATATATCCTAGAAAACCAAGAAATCATAGTCTTCTAAGAAACTGAAATTTTGAAAACCAAAAAAGAGATGAACAAAATTGAAAGCAAAAAAGCACATTGAATTAATAAATAAAATGAGGAATAATTTTTTTCGGTGAAAGGAAATAAATTAAGGATTAGCCAACCTGATTGAGAAATACAAAAAGAAAACTCATTGGGTTTTTTTAAAAGGATGAATTCATGAGCCATGAAAAAGAAATAAAATAAATTATTAGAAACTCTTTCCCACAATGATATACCAATAAATCTGAAAGTATAAATGAAATGGACAGACACGAACATATAAATTGCACAAATTAATATAACTGGACATAGAGAACTTAGGAAACTTAAAATTGGAAAAGAAATTGCATGAGCCATTAATAAACAGAAATATGGGAATGGGTGTTGGAAGCTACCAGATACATTTACAAGGAAATTCCATCAAACATTTAAAGAACAACTCATTTCATTATTATTTAAACTGTTTGAAAAAAAATGTGAAAAGAAAGACACTTCCTAAATATCTTCTATGAAATAACTATAGTCTTGATAACTAAACCAGGAAGAATTAAAACAGAAAGAAAACTACAGATCAATATCTTTAATGAATATTGAATACTAATAAAAATTTTTAAACAAAATATTAGGAAGGAGACAATAGTAACATACCACAAAGATTATACACTACCACCAGCTTGAATTTAAACTAAGTTTTCAGGTTTGTTTTAATATTTGAAAAACTAGAAATATATTTTATCCATATTAATAATGAAAATGATAAAATATCATATGATTATATCAATAAACACAGACAAAAATTTTGACAAGCTATGTCATTCTTAAAATCACTAGGAAGCACAGGAATAAAGGGATCTTTTCTAAAAATGATAAGTAGTTTCTAAGTCTAAGAACCAGCATTATCTATAATGGGGACAAACTAGAATAAGATCAAAGATGAAACATCAATATCCATTAACACTATTACTACTCATTATAGCACTGGAGATGTAAGCTATAGCAATAAGACATGATGGAGGAGGGTAATGTGGCCAATGCAAGAATTTGTTTTACTTGACTATATATTTTTGTAATAGTTTTGTTTTTATTGCTTTCTCAATTGTGGATGGAGGGCAAAGATAGGAGGGATAGATACTAGAATGTTTTTTAATAGAAATTAAAAAAAAATAATATATGTCCATATGAGGAAATACAAGAACCAGAGGGAAGAAGCAGATGGAGAGTATTTGAGTGAAGGCTAATGGAGGGGGAAATAAAAATGATATTAGAATGATAGTATACTACAGATCACCTAAAGAGAAAGAGGAAATAGATTAGGAATTATGGAAACAAATCATAATAGGAAGACAAGCACTGTAGGAATAGGTGCTTAATACATATATTTACTGGAATTCTTCTTTCACTAATATGTTATTTTGTTGAGTTGTTTCAGTCATGTCCAATTCTGTGTGCCCCCATTTGGGATTTTCATGGGAGTGCCACTGGAGTGGTTTGCCATTACATTCTCCAGCTCACTTTATAGATGAGGAACTGAGGCAAGATCAGCTAAAATTTCTTGACTTACCAGAATTATAATTTCATCATTCTAAATGTGAAAGATACAAGAATGGGGAAATTTATGCTGAATATGACTCTATCTGTTGGACATAACTCTACTTTGCTTTTCCCTTCATTGATTTGTAAAGCAGACAACTGGACCTTCCCTTTCCTTCATTGATTTGTAAAGCAAAGAACTCCATCTCCCCCTCCCTTAATTTATCTGTAAACAAGCACAACACACACCCCTTCCTTTACCCTGATTGATCCCTGGGTGGGAGTTCCAGCCTGGGGTTTTGCCCTGGTGGGAAACTCAAAGGTAACTGACCAATCATGAGTTTCAGCTTACATCACTGTAATTTCAGCTTACATAACCTAGCTATGGAACCTCTATAAAACCAGCACAATGTCTGTGCCAAAGCACTGTCTGATATGGGCATGTACCCCGACAGTCCCGCAGTAATATAACCCACGTTTTAAATTTAATCTCGGGGATCTTCTGTCTCCCTTTATTGGGGTACAGCATTTCTTTTATTTTATTTTAATTATAATTTTAAATCTTTTTTTAAACAAATGCTTTATTAATTTCTGGTTTACATCACTCATTTCCACCAGATTTTGAGTTACAATTTTTTCTCCATTTTTTTTCCCTACCCACAACCCCAGAATAGCAGTCCCACAAGATATCCCCTCATCCAATCTGCTCTCTCCCATATCTTCTCCCATACACCCTTCAACTTTACCATTAGGGCAAGGTGAGTCTCTGAGCCCCAATGTCTGAATATTATACCCAATTACATGCAAAATAGTATTAATAATAGTATATATATATTTGAGACATTTAATTTTAAAACCTCGAATTTCAGATCCATTCCCTTCCTCCCTTGTTGCCCATTCCCTCTGGGAAGATAAGCAATTCAGTATGTGTTGTACATGTATAGCTTATAATTCCCTCCCACCCATCCCACCCCCCACCTGGTCCATTCCCTACTTTGATCCTGTCCCTCTTTGATAGTGAGTACTTCCAACCTCCCCTCCCCCCAAATGCCCTCCCCTCCATCATCTCCCCTCTCATCCCCTTTCCCCCTACTCTCCATCAGGGTGAGGTATCCCATTTAGTATGTATGTCATTTTATCCCTGAGCCAGATTCAATGAGAATATGGTTTTGCCTTTTTGCCTTCCTGTTCTTCCCCTCCCTTGCAACCACTTCCCCTTGCTTCTTCTACATGAGATAGTTTACCCTACCCTGTCTCTCCCCATCTCCTCTTGCCACTCTTCTCTCTCACCTCATAACTTCACCCCTTAAGTGTCATCCCTTCCTACCAAATTCAACCTGTGCCCTCTATCCATGTAAACTGTAAACATATATACACACATTCACATATCTATTCATATGACCATATACTCTTCTTCCATTATTTTCATACTGAGAAAGGTTTCATGAGTCACAGTTATTGTTTTTCCATATAGGAATGTAAATAGTTCAACTTTGATAAGTTCCTTTGATTTCTTTTCCCTGATTACCTTCTCAGGCATCACTTGCTTCTTGTGTCTGGATGTCAAATTTTCTATTCAATTCTGGTTTTTTCCTCAAGAATGCTTGAAAGTCCTCTATTCCACTGAATGACCATATATTCCCCTGAAAAAAAATACTCAGTTTTGCAGGGTAGGTGACCCTTGGCTTCCATCCCAGCTCTTTTGCCCTCTGGAATATCATATTCCATGCCCTTCGATCCCTCAGTGTAGAAGCTGCCAGGTCCTGAGCTATTCTGATTGTGTTTCCACAATATTGAAATTGTTTCTTCCTGGCTGCTTGGAGTATTTTCTCCTTGATCTGGGGATTCTGGAACCTGGATATAATATTCCTGGGAGTTTTCTTTTTGGGATCTTTTCCAGGAGGTGATCTGTGGATTCTTTCAACCTCTATTTCCCCCTCTGGGTCTAAAACATCAGGGCAATTTTCCTTGAGAATTTCTTGAAGGATGATTTCTAGGTTCTTTCTTTGATCATGACTTTCAGGTAGTCCAATAATTTTTAAATTATCTCCCCTGGATCTATTTCCAGGTCAGTGGTTTTTCTCATGAGATATTTCACATTGCCTTCTAATCTTTCATTTGTTTGGATCTGTTTAACAGCATCTTGATTTCTCATAAAGTCACTAGCTTCCATTTGCTTCAGTCTAACTCTGAAAGAATGAATCTCCTCAGTGAGCTTTTGAGATTCTTTTTCCATCTGGCAAATTCGGCTTTTTAAGGCATTCTTCTCCTCATTGCCCTTTTGAGCCTCCTTTGCCCTTTGAATTAGTCTATTTTTTAAGGTGTTATTTTCCTCAGTCAGGCTGTTGACTCTCATGTCATACTTTTCCTGCATCCTTCTCATTTCTCTTCCCAATTTTTCCTCTATTTCTCTTATTTAGTTTTTAAAATCCTGCTTAAGGTCCTCTATGGCCTGTAACCCACTCATATTTTCATTTGGAGCTTTTGGTGCAGGATTTCTGACCTCACAGTCCTCCTCCTGTTCCATGCTTCCATCCCATTTGCCCCCAAAATAGGAGTCTAATGTTGCATTTTTCTGTTTATTTTGTTTCCTTTGCCTTGGCATGTTGCCACTTAATTACTTGACTTTTGGGCTTGTTGCCACAGTAGGACTCTGCCACCAGACAGGTGAGCTTCCTTCCTGAACGTTGGGGGTCTTCACAACTTCCGGTTCTGGCAAGTTGGATGCCCACCCCACACCTTCCCCCAGATCACAATCCAGATCCAAGCAGGTTAAAGCAAGAGTGATTAACCTCTAAAACTGATTGCTGGATCTCCCTACAGTTCACAGGCCAGGAGCTGATGCTGACACTGAAGCTGCAAAATGGTTAGTATATCCTCAGTGGCTTCTAGCCCCCAGGAGAGGAAGCAGACGTGTTCCCCAAGTACTGGTCCCAAAGTCCATAGGAAACTAAACTCTTACTTTTCTAGGCATGTCTGTGTTGATAATTCTGGAAATGCCACAGCTGCTGGTGTTCTGGGGTCCCTCCAGCCAGCTGAGGGCCCAGCTGCCCTGGGACTAAAACCACGGCTGAGGCAGACCTGGGCTCTCCACACTGGGCTGCCGGCTCTCAGAGCACTGTGCTGGCCCTCCCTGCAGGGCTGTTGGTCTGTCCTCAGTGGGAGGTCAGCTTCTCTGTGTCCTTCTGTGGGTGCTGGGGCTCCAGAAGTTGTTCAGAGTCCCCTTTTACATGATTTGGAAGAGGTCTGGTGGGAGAGCACGTTGGAAATGCTGTTTCTATTCTGCAATCTTGGCTCCGCCCCTGGGGTACAACATTTCTAAAATGGAGAAACAGTATCCTGGGGAGGGGGAGAATGTTGAAGATTTTGGGGTCAAGTGGCCAATTTTTCCTAGAGCTTGTGATAGAAAAATAGAAAGTATATCTAGTCTGATATTCACCTTTGGGGAGGATGGATTTCAAGGGATTCAGAGGGCACATAAGCAGTATTTCATGGATTTATATCTGTGAAGAAATTTGGTTTAGAAGTGATGGGAAATTATTAAGAGTGAAATCCTTAAGACAGAAAAGGAAACAAATCTAATTAGGAGAATAAATGGGAATTGTCTGAAGAGACAAATATGGATGCACAGGGAACTCAGCAATCCACTTAAATCTTATGTACAGAACATGGAAGCAAAGAAAGGTAACAGAAGATATTGATCTAAGCTTATGGCATAGTTTTGTTCAAACACTATCAGGAGTATTCAACTCAGAGCAAGCTGAATCTTGTGAGGAAAACTAAGAACAATAAAAAAGGATAAAGTGGACTTTCAGAGGTTCAGAGAAGTACCAGGGAGTGGGATGATTCCTTTTCCCTTTTGATTCCTTTTCCCTCCCTCCATTTATTCTGTGAATGACCATGTAGGCAGCTTTGTGTCTGACCTGAGCTCAAATCCTGTTTTTGTTATCTTCCCTTTGGTACAGGTCTTTTTATGAGATCCCAAGAGATAGCTGCCTTCTTGACCTTCCTGGGAACCAGAGATAGAGGGTAGAGTTTCCTGCATCAAGAACAGAGGCAATGGTAGATAGACTGAAGCAGAATTACCTACACTGAGAGCAACCATTGAAAGAAAGATCCCACTTGGCATTGATCAGGCTCTATAAAATGTAAAATACCTGGTAAGATAGCCTCATAAAGAAACTTCCAATGCCCCAGTGAAACTCGAATATTAGCCTCAATGGATTACAAACATTTTATCATTTCTTGTTGCTTATTATTCTCCATTTTTTACAAGAGGGAATAAAACTACCTGTGCCATAACTTGCTCATATTTGTACCTTGGGTGCCTTTTTATCACACTTCCTGCCTTGCTGGGATGGACCCCATAGATTAGAACAAAAACTAGAATTGATCCTTGGGAAACTGAGGTGGAGATAGAATTGGAACACTAGAGAGTTTAGTCTCCTTACCATATTAAAGACAACCCCAGAGCAACAAACCCCAGATAAATTGTGGAGGCAAGTCAAAAGAAAGGATTGGATAATGTCTCTAGCTTGTGTGTTTGTCTAGCCACTATCCTTCGTCACTATCATAGGTCACAAATTTGAAACCAAATGTAAGCAATCTTAGATTCCAAAATCCCCTTTTTTACAGATTAGGAAACTAAGACCCAGAAAGTGACTACATCACATTGTTTCTTTTCATTAACTAAAGTATCCTAAAATAGTATTGATCTTTCTAGGGTCATTAAGAATGAAAACTAGAAAAAATATTTAATTCTTAAAAGATATCAGAAATCTCCTTACTTCTGTAAGCAGTTTCAGAGGAGGGATGATGTACTCTGCCTCCTTCCTCTAAGTGGAAAGTTCATAGACTCATAGGATCATAGATTTATAGCAGAAAGGGACCTTAGAATTTATCTAATCCAACTCCTTCATTTTGTACAAACTATAATCATGAAAGGAGACATACATTGTCAGACATTGCCAATGTCCTCATTAACTTTGCTTAGCAATATTTCTTTTTTTTAATAATATTCATTCATTCAATACATTGTCAGACATTGCCAATGTCCTCATTAACTTTGCTTAGCAATATTTCTTTTTTTTTAATAATAATATTCATTTATTCATTTATTTATTCATTTATTTATTTATTCATTCATTCATTCATTCATTCATTCATTCATTCATTCATTCATTTATTCATTTATTTATTTATTTATTTATTTATTTATTTATTGCCTTTTGGAGGGCAATAGGGGTTAAGTAACTTGCCCAAGGTCACACGGCTTGGTTTTTGTTTTGTGTGTGTGTTAAGTGTCTGAGGTTGGATCCGAACTCAGGTCCTTCTGACTCCAGGGCCGACGCTCTACTCACCTAGCCGCCCCTTGCAATATTTCTTAGTAATAAGGAGAGGTGGGAGTACAAGCAATGCCCCCTAAGTTCTAAAGCTTTAGGCTGTCTCTTTGGTACAGCAGGGTTTAGATGGAAGGGGGAGAGATAAGATTTGAATTTTGCTCAAAGTTCTAGAAGGGGAGGGCAAGTTGAAAGGGGGGCTTATTTTGTTGAAAGAATGGGAAAGCCATTGATGCATGATAGTAATGTAAAAAAGAAAAAAGATCATAAATAAAGCTTTGGCATAAAAGAAATGTAATCAATTAGTCTTTTGCAAATAGACAATGTTAAAATGTGTAACAATAATAGAACATTAACTCACCTCTCCCTTCTTTTTTTATATAAACTCTTCAGCTCACTCTTTCATTCCTGTTTACAGTTTAAACCATCTTACTAAAGGCAGGGTTCCCTGAGGAGTTACTTTGTCATAGGCCTATAATCTTACTAGCATGCGTGTTCATTCACATAATCCTAATAAGCGGCGTCCATTGATTGCTTGCTGCTCTGCAGTCAAGCACTAGGGAGCATTTGGTTAAAGAGGCATTACATTTAAATTGTCAGCTTCATCTATGTGAATATTCATGGGGCACATATATTGGAGTCACTGGGAATTTTTTTAAAAAAACAAAACAGAACAGAAAACTAATGCTCTTCATCAGAATTAATTGTTCCAATAAATGCAATTAGGTTGTTAGCAGGCTAATCTTGCCATATTTCTTGAAAAAAAGAAGAAAAAAGACCCCAAAAGGAGCCACATTGACATTGTCAATGTTGATATTTATAATGAGAACTATTTAGTCAATTATAGTTAATAAATGGATATGAAAATTATTTCCATACAGCTTTTTAGTAATATCTATATCACTTTAGAGATAGTTGATTACCTTTTTGTTTCTTGAGTACAGAACTGAAGATTTTACTTTTCCTGAATTTTGGATCCCAGGGCAAAAGTCACCTCTCAACAGAACAAAGCAAAAGTTCAACTGTTTACTCCCTCCTTCTGACCAAATAAGCAGCAATGAGTGCTGGCTCAGCATCCACCTGAGACTGTCATTTGCAGTCTACCTGCTGTATCTAGAATCACAATCAGCTCTTTAATGTAAGGATGAAAAAAACCAACAACAACAACAACAACAAAGATTGGGACCAAAATAATGAAGTGATATTAGATGTTCATCTTTGAACATGTGTTTTCATTTTTTCATTTTTTTTTAAGCAATTGGGGTTAAGTAACTTGCTCAAGGTTACAGGGCTAGTCATTATTTATGTGTGGGTGCTCATTTTCTGAGGCTGGATTTGATCTTGGGTCATCCCAACTCCGAGGCCGGCACTCTTACTCACTGTGCTGCCTAGCCGCCCCTTTTAGGGCAATTGGGGTTAAGTAACTTGCCCAAGGTCACACGGCTAGGTTTTTGTTTGTGTAGGGCCGGATCTGAGCTCAGGTCCTTCTGACAGGGCCGGCGCTCTACTCACTGCACCACCTAGACTCCCCTTCATGTTTTCTTGATGAAACTGTGAGTCAAAAATCTTTATAGATGTGGTGGCTAGGTGGCACAGTGAATAGAGCGCCGGCCCTGTAGTCAGGTTGACCTGAGTTCAAATCCGACCTCAGACACAACACAAAAACTAGCCATGTGACCTTGGGCAAGTCGCTTAACCCTAATTGCCCTACCCTCCCCCCTCCAAAATGCAAAAAAAAAAAATCCTTATAGATGTTGCTGATTGTGGAAAGGACAGGACTAAGGTGAGGGAATGCATCTCCAATTCAACTGATTTCTCTGTGATATAATTAATACCTAAAGGGAACTTTTGTCTTGAGGAGCTTAATGGTCTTCAGGATTCTTCCTGATTGCATTCATCTCCTTTACCCAATTACTCACTGGATTTTGTCAATTTTTTCCCTTGAGATGTTGCTTAATTTTCTTCTTTTACAAAATAGTTTTCTGGATGCCTCTTACTCAATCTTCCAGTGTACTCAGTATTCAAATCTTGGTGTTTCTGGATATGTCTCTTAAAAATGTTTCAGTTTAGGAGTCCAGGATTAAACATTATACATTGTACTTCATGTAAGAAATTACAAACACTTAAATCCCAAGGAATTAGTTTTTAAATTCTTTCTCCTTTTCTCAAATAAGCTCTCTGTTCTCAGTTTCCTCATCTACAAAATAAGGAGTTTAGACTTGATGACCTCTAAGGTTCCTTCTCACTTCCAAACCATGATTCTATTGTCAACCTACTCTTCTCTTTCTCCTCTATTTTGCTCTTCCCATATAGCTTTATGCTACTTGAAACATACCCCATCATTCTTCAGCACAATTCTATGCTAGGCCCGACTTTGGAGTTGCAAGAAGCCTGAGGTTCTTTGCTGGATAAAAATAGAGCAGAAGAGCTTGAACAAAAACCCTGCCTCACACAGATTCAACAATGAAGGTTTAAAAGACCAGATGATCTTTCCAATATTGTAGCAATGTCCTTACAAATTTTTGATATGGACTCAGTTTCTGAGTTTCCAGAAATAGCTTAGTTTACTTTATATTGTCTTAGAAGAAAAATAAATTCTGGGTTTAGGCCAGGTACAATCCTTCACCTAGCTAATTCCTAAATCCTTTTATTTTTCACGGTTTCTAATTTATGTTTGATATGTGTACATTTCAGAAATTCTTTTCCATTCGTATTAAGTTTTACCCTTACTTCATTTGTTTTTGTTCAGTTCTTCAGTCATATTCAATCCTTAGTGACGCCATGGAGCATAGCACACCAATACTGTCCATGGGGTTTCCTTAGCAAAGATACTTGAGTGGTTTGCCATTTCCTTCGCCAGTAGATTAAGGCAAAGAGGTTAAGTAAATTGCCCAGGGTCACACAGTTAGTAAATTCCTGAGGCTGGATTTGAACTCAGGTCTTCCCAATTATGGACCCAGAACTATCCACTGAGCCACCTAGCTGCCTCTTAATTTCACGTGGGTAGTCCTTACTTTACTCTCTCATTATACTCTCATTTGTTTGAGCATTTATGACCATGATCCCTTTCGCTACTCATCTTTATAGTGTAATCCCTCTTCTCACTAATATTTCTAGCACAAAAGACTTGGATGAATTATAGAATAGGGATAATTTTATTTTTGAATACATATTACTAAGGGAATGGGACTGCATATCTCTCCCATTCCTAGTTCTGTGTGCAATGGCATACAGTCAATTAATTAGTCAATCAGTAAGTGTTATATGCCTAGTAGTATGCTAGACTCTGGAGATAGAGGAACCCAATTTGTGCCTGATATGGCAAAGTGTAACACTGGCATTGGAGAACTTGGTTTCATATTTCAGTTCTGAAAATTGTTTCCTGTAAGAAAGTCACTTCTGCCTGAATCTCAGTTGTCTCATCTATAAAATTAGGGTCATTGGAATCAATTATTTCTAAGGTCCCTTTCAGTTCAAAATCCAAATCAAGAAGTTTATAATCAAGCTGGTGAAAAATATTACACATATGACCCAATCATAGAGGATACAATAAAGTACATAGTTAATTGGTTCCTTGTGTTGTATGAACTCAAAGAACTATTAGATGTTAAGAACAACAAGGAGGACATAATTGAGAACTGTGACCACCAATTAAGTAGTAATGGTGAAGGTAAGACTGGAGCTAGGACTTGAAGCAAGAATAGGTGGAAGGTTCTATTTCAAACATAGCCTAAAAATAGCATGTTGGCCTTCTGAGTCATTAAGGGTAGGGGAATCAAAGCAAGTAACACCACAGAAAACTAGGGGTGATGGGAGACTACCATTTTTAGGTACTAGGACAATGGGGACAGATAGAGGGGGGAAATGAAAATTGGGTTTTGATCTCATCTTCCATCATTATTGATTTTTGCCACCAAAGCAGTACTCTAGGACCCTCTACAGGGTTTTAGAAATTCCAGGTCTGTCACCTCTGAAGTTGTATGCCACTTTTTCTTTCATTTCTGCTTGTTACAGCAAAAGTATTTCTAGGCTTAGTCAGCTTTTCTTTAGTTTTCCTTTTGTTTGTGAGAGTATTTGGCGGTGTATCACAACACATTAGCTTACATTTGCTTTCCAACTTGCTTATCCATTGAAAACACATCTAACATCTGCTGTTCTGTTTCTCAAACATTTTTTTCAAAATATTAATAATTATAGTTTATGAATCACAGGGAATTATGGTATTTTATGGCAACTCAAATACACTTAGTTTGTGTAAGGGGATTTCCAAGTAAATGCCTATTTAGGAAGCTTTTCTCCTTTCACCTCTCTGGATTTTGTGAGGAGAAAGAAAATGACATCAATGCCCATGGAACCTTGATGCTGATTTAGGGTGGCTCTACATAGGAACCGGACATGAATGAGAGGGATTTGCAGATTCATAAACTTAAGAGAAATCAAATCCTAAGCTAGAAGGTACTTTTTTTCATAGTGTCAATATTCCTTAGAGGCTAACAAAATGTCTTTGCACTGCTATATCCAGCACTGAAACACTTAGATTAAAAATGTTTTTAGATAACATAAGGTTGCAGTTATATGCTACAGAAATATTCCATTCATTGGGTACATTTCACACACACATGATTTTGCTTTTAGCAGCTGAAAATGCCTGGGTATATGAGAAGTACATAAGTACAGGATGCTATTATTATTCTAGTCAGCCCTCCATTATTCATGTTAATGAATGGGAACCCAGGGATGGATAATCCAAAAGTCATTGTCACTGGAAACCATATATCTTTATCTATCTATCTATCTAGGCATAGATAGACAGACAGACAGACAGACAGGTAGATAGATAGATAGATAGATAGATAGATAGATATAGATATAAATACAGATACAGCTATAGATATAGATATAGACTTACCTTGCTTAGAGATTTACTTTAATAATAGGTATCAGTTTATATTCACTCAGATCACATACCATGTTCATAGGATAACAGAATTTGAGTGTTGGAAGGTACCTATACATGAAAGCAATAGGTACTATCATATATTCAATTGGTCATCAGCTTCTGTTTGAAGATGTCCAAGAAGCAGAAATCCACCATCTCTTGGGTTATTCTCTTCCACTTTTTGTTGCAGCAAAATGAGATACCCAGAAGCATATAAATAAGGGGAAAAAATCTGTCTTTGATTAAACATTTTCTATGGACAGTTGATAAAATTGATAAGCTATGTGTGAATAATTGAAAGTTATCTGAATATATGAGAGGAATCCCAAGGCATATGTGCACGATTGCCATATAGGGTATTGTAAAGCCATGCATGAGCAGCTTTCCAGCAGCCTGCTGCTGGAAACAGCTGTCAAGGTTCTGATTACATAGTATAGCAAACTATCTATTTATTCAACAACAAATCAGAGCAAAACATTCATAGAAAATCAAAATACAGCATTCACAATGTTACAGCTTATCACAGAAAATCAGCATTCACCATGTCACGACTCAACAACTTATCATTAAAATGGCCACATAGTTTTTTTTACCAAAGTGTTCACATAACTTTAAACCCAGTACATTCAATCACAAAATCCTTAATTCAGTCATAAAGTATAAAAGTCAAAGTTTTCCACCTCTAGGTCACAGTAAATCATATTCTTATCAGTACACAGTATCCAAATAAAGTCTTCTTTCAACTTGATTCAAGGCTGGCTCTCAGATTCCATGGTTCCTTCCATGGCTCCTCTTCCAACTGTCACCTGGGTTCAAAGGCAGGCAGCTCCCAGTTCCTTGTCCAGCTCCTTGTCTAGTTCTTCATCCAGTTCCCAATCCATATTGAAGCTCAGTGTCCAGTCTACCTCAAGTCCTTCACAGTTCCTGTTTCTGGGAAGACAAAGCTTAACAGAGCCACAGTAATATTCATACACATTGCCAACACCATCATCAATTCACTATCTGCTTGTGAAATCAACTCAGACCCACCAATAAGGTCTGAGAACTCAGCACAAATAATCAACATAGAAATCAACACATACCCACAAACAAAGTCCAAGAGGTCAGCACAAATCATCAGTAAAGTCCCAGGATCTCCAAAACTCTGCTTCAGGACTTCTGTAAACATACAACCAGAAAATCCTCTTTCAGGGCTTCCAGTAAGATCCCAAAATATTACAAAGAACCATCAACACAAACAGAGCAGACATACAGAGTGCCAGGATAACACGTTTTCTCCTTCTCGACTCTGCTATCACAAGAGTCCTCTTCTCAGTTCTGCTGTCTCTAGCCTGGAAATTTTCCTTATATATGGTTATTAGCTCTTCCCCTTCCTATTGCAGGAGGTCATAAGTTCTAGGGTTCACAAGTTGTGGGGTTCACATGTTCTGTTTCTTAACAGACTTGACACAAGGCTCAAAAGAAACTTGAACTGAAACACGGTGTTGATTGAATAACTGAAACAACGTGTGAACTACTTTTGTGCTTGCCATTACAGATATGTGATTAGCAGTTGCCTCAGTCTGGTGGGTAATATAATAAGGTCTCTGTGCTGACCTTGTGTCC
Source organism: Gymnobelideus leadbeateri (assembly GCA_011680675.1). NCBI lineage: Eukaryota > Metazoa > Chordata > Mammalia > Diprotodontia > Petauridae > Gymnobelideus > Gymnobelideus leadbeateri. The sequence continues at coordinate 41,665 of WOXC01002258.1, forward strand.
CCTCAATGGAGTGGGAATGAGTATCTTTTTTCCCTTAGTCTTTATTTGCCTAATGAATAAATGAATTTTAAAAAATCACTTACTGTTTCCTATGTGCAAAGCACTGTGTTAAGCACCAGACATAAAAATAAATATGTAAGATTGTCCCTGCTTTTAAGAAGTTCCCATTATAATGAGGGAGACAACAAGCAGGGTAAGTTTTAGTCTCAAGTCATATGGAAAATTCCCATGGATGCCATGGAAAAGCTGATTATATTCCTTTTTTTTTCTTTAATACTATTTCTGTTGATAAAATCAAATGGGTTTTTGATTTTGAATCATTTGAGTGCCGAAAACTTTAGGGTTAAGAAATTTCTTTTCTGGGTCTTTAGTAGCTTTGACTATTGGGTATGCAAGAATAGGTTCCAGCTTGCATCTCCACAATGGTTGTTAGGAGATCCTAGAATTATCCTAGTGGGTGATGGCTATGGTCATTAGGCTAGAGAAGCATTGCTATTCCCAAAGCTTTAGGGCTCAGGGTCCTGGCTATCTCCAGAATCATCTTAGTGGGTGATGGCTATGGTCATTAAGCTAGAGAAGCATTGCTATTCCCAAAGCTTTAGGGCTCAGGGTCCTGGGCTATCTCCATCGGGGTTTGAGGGGAGATAGTAGTCAATGTGGTGGTGGTTAATTGATTTGCTTAGCATGTGTAACATCTTGTCTCTTCCTCAGGGTTCCTTACTACTTTAGCTAAGACTGACTTGTCTTCCCTGTGAACAAAAATGTTGACAGTTGATGGGGATGGCTTACCCCTTCTCTGTCACCCTTCTCTGTCAACCTGGATTGTGACTATAAGGGCTGGTCTGGAAGCAGGAACAGTAATCTGGAGGTTATTGCTAATCCCAAGTTTTTTATCTATCTGATTTGGGGGGACAATTTCGTGGTCAATTTGTAGTTGCTGGTGGTGAGGAGGAAGATGACCTCTTTTCCTCAATGGTATCTCCCCTCAATGACAGCTATGGGGGTGGGGCTGGAAGAAGGTTTGATGGTTTGGGGTCTCTGCTATACCCAAGGCTCCTGGGTTTGGGTCCAGAGTTATCTCCATTGGTTGTCTGAGGAGAGAAGGTGGTCAAGGACATGATGATGGTTTGACTTGCCTGACATATACTGTCTCCTCTTTCTCCCTAAATGCATCTTTGTAACAGGAAAGAGTGACAGAACATAAATGAGAATTTATTGAGTCATGACTATGACAGAGGCAGCTAAGTGAAGAAGTGAATAGGGCATTGGATGTGGAATCAGGAAGACCTGAGTTCAAATTTGATTTCAGGAACTTCCTATTTGCATGACCTTTGGCAAGTTTCTTATGCTCTCTCAGCCTTAGTTCCCTTAAATTTATAATAGGAATAACAATTGCAACTATTTCCTAGTATTGTTGTGCAGATTAAATGAGATAATATTTATAAAGTGCTTAGCATGGGGCGGCTAGGTGGAGCAGTGAGTAGAGCGCCAGCCCTGGAGTCAGAAGGACCTGAGTTCGGATCTGGCCTCAGACACTTAATGCACACACAGACAAAAACCTAGCCATGTGACCTTGGGCAAGTTACTTAACCCCAATTGCCCTCCAAAAAAAAAAGCAAAAAAAAAAAATAAAGTGCTTAGCAGAAAACCTGGTACATAGTAGGCACTTAACAAATCTTCGCCCCTCCACCCATCCCCAACTATAAGTTAATTTTAATTGTTTACCTTGCAAGAGACAGAGCTAGAAATCGAATTCAGATCTTCTAACTGAATCCTTCACTGGTTTCACTAGGCAACACTGCCTCTCTGGTATGCAAACAGAGTCTCAGCCTGTATTTAACTTTTATATAAGAGACTAGACATAAATGTATTATTACTAATTTCATCGATTCCCTACCTACTTAGTCTTTATCCCTACATTGTTGATTTGAACTGTACCTTTAGATTGAATTTTACTTCTGTTTTGTTTCCTTTCCCGTATTAGTAAAATCATTTATCCATTATACTACTTACTATCTCCACTACCACCAACGTTACTATTGTTGCTTCAATGTGCATTCTTTGGCATCCTTGCAACACTCCATGCCACAGACCTTTTGAGTCTTTTTCCACAATCAAAGCTTATTTATTAATTAAAAGATATTTTATCACCTTATTATAAATTGTCTGTGTTGGTGCCAGGCAATTTTTAACTGCTTCCTCAATAAATAAGGACAATAATTATACTGTACATTCATCTATCCCTTTATAGTTTACAAAACACATTCACATAAATATCTCATTTAATCTTAATGAGAACCCTTTGAGGAAAGAAGATCAGGTATTATTACCTGCATTTTACACTTAAGGAAACTGAGGCTTATAAGGTTAAATGACTTGCCCAGATGCATGTTAATTGTAATCATTCACTTTGCAAGAGGCAGAACTGGAATCAGATTCCAAATCTTCTAACCCTGAATTTTGTGCTCTTTTCATTAGGTAACACTGCCTATCTCGCAGACAAACTGACTTTTAGCTTATATTTAGCCTCTAGAGAGGAGACGAGAAATAAATTGTTTTTGTTACAAATTTCACCTGCTATCTGCCTGTATGGTCTTTACTTTAGGCACCTCTTTTCAGTAGTTCTCTCCTGCAAACCTTCACTCAGAGCTTGACTCTAACCAATGCATGATGACAATAAAGGTAGGTTTCTCTGAGAACCAGAGTATCAAGAACAATTTTTTTACCCTGCATCTGCCCATTTCTTTCTTTGCCCTACCTTAACCACAGAATAAATCTCCTGGCTTTTGATTACCTGCCTAACTTCTCCTTTCTGTTGTCCACCTGATATCTTGGTAAAGGGCTCCAGTGCTCCTAGTCTGGCCAAGTAACTCTGACCCTCAGCTCATTCTTTAATTTTTTTTTTTTGGTTACATTTTGAGTCCCTGAGGTGTCTCCTAGCTTCATTTGGACCTCTGTGCTTGTTTGTAAAGATCCTTCAGCCTTATTCTAGCTCCTACTATTTCCATATCTCACCAGATCTGCTAAAGCTCTCCCAGCTTTGGCTACACACTGCTCACACCTGCTATCTATCCTCCTGGCACAATAGAGGCAAGAGGAATAGTGTTTATATTTCTGTATATTTCAGAAACCAATTAGTGTGTGTGTGTGTGTGTGTGTGTGTGTGTGTGTGTGTGTGTGTGTGTGTAGCACAAGAATAATGTATGTTGGGTTATAAGGAAAGGAAAGATTTCTTAGTAAGGTATTTATTGACTAATTACAGAAAAGCTCATTTCGAAAGATAATTGCCTTTATTTCCTGGGTTTCTATTATACTAGATGACTATGTATGCATATAAAGGAAATAGACCTTGGGAGTCATAGTAGATAATAGACTACTCCTGAGTCAGCAATGCAGTCCTATAGTTTTAGAAAATACAAATAAAAAGGCAAGCTCACTATTAGGATGTACATATTTTAAATGGAATGTTCAATTTGTAAGTCACTCCCCATGTTTGTTATATTCACAAATCTGTGTGTGTGTTGTATGTGTGTATATGAGAGAGAGAGAGAGAGAGAGAGAGAGAGAGAGAGAGAGAATGCTTTTTTTTTTTTTTGCTGATTCTTTGTGTCATTTCCATTAATTATAAGTGTTCTCCTTGCCTCTGTCCTAGACACTTTTCTTCCCCTCAGCCTCAATAAATATTATTTTTTTTTCTTAGATCTATTTTCCAGGTCAGTTGTTTTTCCCATGAGATATTTCACATTGCCTTCTAATCTTTCATTTGTTTGGATCTGCTTAACAGCATCTTGATTTCTCATAAAGTCATTAGCTTCCATTTGCTCCAGTCTAACTCTGAAGGAATGAATCTCCTCAGTGAACTTTTGAGATTCCTTTTCCATCTGGCAAATTCGACTTTTTAAGGCATTCTTCTCCTCATTGCCCTTTGGGCCTCCTTTGCCATTTGAGTTAGTCTATTTTTTAAGGTGTTGTTTTCCTCAGTCAGGCTGTTGACCCTCATTTCATACTTTTCCTGCATCCTTCTCATTTCTCTTTCCATTTTTTCCTCCACTTCTCTTATTTGATTTTTAAAGTCCTTCTTAAGGTCCTCTATGGCCTGCAACCTGCTCATGTTTTCCCCTGGGGCTTTTGGAGTAGGACTTCTGACCTCACAGTCCTCTTCCCCTACGCTTCGACCCTCTTTGCCCCCAAAGTAGGACTCTAGGGTTGCATTTTTCTGTTTAATTTGTTTCCTTTGCCTTGGCATGTTGCCACTTAATTACTTGACTTTTGGGCTTGTTGCCACAGTATGGCTTTAAGGCCAGATAGAGGAATTTTTGTCCTGAATGTGTGGGGGGCAACTTCCATTTCTGGCAAGCTGGAAACCCACCCATGACCTCCACCCCAGATCACAATCCAGATCCAGGGAGGTTAAAGCAAGAGCAATTGCCCCCCAAGACTGGTCGCTGGATCTCCCTACAGTTCACAGGCCAGGAGCTGGAGCTGCCTCTGAAAACTACAAAATGGCGTGTCTCCTCAGTGGCTTCTAGCCCCCAGGGGAGGAAGCTGACACATTCC
>WOXC01002259.1:0-67162 GCA_011680675.1 Gymnobelideus leadbeateri
TAGAATAATAATAATAATTAATAATAATAATATAGAGTATAATGCTTGAGCTCAGTAAGAGCACAGTAAAAGGCTAAGGAAATGAAGTCATCACCAGCCTCATGATAGCCTCATAGGCTAATGATAATAACTGGCATTTATATAGCACTTTAGGGTTTGCAAAATACTTAACGTTCATTATCTCATTTGAACCTCATAACACCCTTGGGTCTGCCTTAACCAAAAGGAGAATTCACACTCATGGAGAAAGTGTCAGGCATCAGTGACAGGTCAGTAAGGGAGATATTTGGAAGGGTGAAGAGGACTTCCCCAAAAGATTAAATTATCCCATGTAGACAGCTATCTACACTATTGTGGTAGAGGGCAATCAAAATGGTTGGCTTAGTATAACTCGGGCCTATTTCTGGAGATATAATCACCCTACTGCATCAATAATAGCCCTTGCTTGGAGCTGGGGTAGAGAAGAAAATATAGTGTTTTAGCACTGATTGGGAAGGATATTAGGAGAATCTAGTTCTTATAGGTACTTCTTATTGAGAGAACATTTGACCACAGAATCACAGTGTTAGCCCTGGAAGGGACCCTGGGAGCCATCTAGTCCAGCACTCTCATTATACAGATGAGGAAATTGAGGCCCAGAAAAGCAGAGTGACATTCTGAAAAGCCACACAGCTAGTTAGTGGCTAGAGCTTAGACTAGCATCTAAATCTCCAGTCTCTCAGGCCAGTATCTTTTTCTGATACACTCTCCTACTCCTGTCTTGGGATGGGTGGGCAGCACTCTCTATAACATCCCTAAGATGGGGTTCTATTTCCAATGCTGAACTTTAACAGATGATAATACCTTTGGTTAAACATACATGGGATCATTTCTTACCATTTTGCCAAGCCAAAGTAATTGTATCTCCTTTGTACTTTAATCCCCTTTTCTATGTATTCTCAACACTCTGTGAAACACTGGTGTCCGTCCTTCAGACCTCTTGAGGACTCTAGCTTTGGAGGCTCCAGGGTCATTTTCCAATGACTGTTTTGGATAATGGAGTTTGTGCATCATAGTCTGAACCTTCTCAAGTAGAGCTCTTTCATTCCTAGACCATCAAAGTCACAAATCTAATAGCAAAAGCATTTAATTTAGATATAAAATCTGTATCAATAAGCATAACACATCAAGTAATACTCAAACAGGCACCATCATCTTTAAAAGTCTAGAAATATGATAACTCACTCTTGAGGCAGCTAGGTGGTACAATGAATAGAGTGCTGGGACTAGAGTAAGGAAGACCTGAGTTCAAATTCAACCCAGACAATTACATCTGTGTGACCCTAGGCAAGTCACTTCATTCTGTCTACCTCAGTTTCCTCACCTATAAAATGAGGACAATAAATAACACCTACCTCCCAGGGGTGTTTGTGAAGAGCAAATGGGATGATATTTATATAGCACATAGTAGACACTTAACAAATGTTTCTTCCCTTCCCTTCCTTTCCCTTCCCTTCCCTTCCCTTCCTTTCCCTTCCCTTCCCTTCCCTTCCCTTCCCTTCCCTTCCCTTCCCTTCCCTTCCCTTCCTTTCCTTTCCTTTCCTTTCCTTCCTTCCCCTTCCCCTCCTTTCCTTTCCTTTCCTTCCCTTCCCTTTCCTTCCCTTCCCTCCCCTTCCCTTCCCTTCCCTTCCCTTCCCTTCCCTTCCCTTCCCTTCCCTTCCCTTCCCTTCCCTTCCCTTTCTCCTTCCCCTTTCCCACCCCCTTCCCCTTCCCCTTCTCTTCCTTCCCCTTCTCTTGTCTACCCCATGATGCCCAGTACAGGGCCAGGCCCATAATGCCCAATGGAATGATTGATACTTTTATTCCTGTATTTTGTAGGAATCCTAAACATCCCTATTATAATTTCAGCATTATTCCCAGATGAAACAATGCATTGCATGGAGTACCCTATTTCCCCTTACTTCCTTATTCCCACCCTGGGGTCCTAGCTCTCTGCTAACCTTCTCAGGTCCAGATTGGGAGCTTTCTCCAGGGAGCAGGGCATTGCCATCCAGAGTTCCACAGCCTGTGGCTCTGTGTGTGGCATTGGGAGAAGCAAATGGGACTCTCAGCTGAGAAAAGCAATCTCCCTTCCAAGGCCATAAAAAGTCCTGGATGGCCTAGGAATTGACCGTTCAGGCTGTGTCTGAGAAGGGAAATTGCATTCAGGGAAGGGGTGGGCCATCAGATTGCTCCAAAAGGAGAATGATTCATAACCATCTGGTACAGGAAGACCAAACTCCCCAGAGATAGGGGAAGACAGCTCATAGTTTATTTTATGAAAGCGAGATTTTAATTTTGTCTTTACTCTTTCTCTGTGGTTTGCAATGCACAAGCTGCATCATACACACACTCATAATTATTGACTTGTCCATTCTCTCTCATGATGATGAGAGACTGGAAAAGACCTTTAGAGGCTTTGTCATTCATTTTCTTGCTTCCAGATAGGACTCCACCCAGGCATTAAAGATCCTCCTGCTTTTTTAGGGAGGTAGAAGGGCATAGGAGAAAAGACATCGCTTCTGGTATCAGAGGACCTGAGTTCAAATCCTACTTTTGATGCTTACTACCTATGTGATCCTGTAGCCTCCCTGAGTCCCTGTCTCCTCATTTTTAAAATGATAGGGTGGGATTAGATGATATTTAAAGTCCATTCTGTCTCTAATCTTCTGGGACTCTATGACCTTCGCAGAGTTGTTGCTTATGTCCAATCTCTAATCTTGACACTACTAATTTAAACCTATCGCCTCTTGTCTCCCTTGAAATAGAGACTGTTTCTAAATCCATCTCTTCAACTCTTGTCATTTTCTGTAGGAAAATCTATTGTCTTTCTTGCAGAGCCACACTGAAGTGCTTGAAGCCTCTGGTGGGAAGAGAGGCCTTAGGCCTTTATCTCCCACCTGCCCCTCTTAACTGAAGGAGCACCAGGCTAGCTTCAATTTTGTGAATTTCAAAACGCCATCAGAGGGCTCAAGGTGGGAGTACATGTCAGGCAGCCAAGCCCAAGAGGGAGCAAAGTCCCAAGTAATCCTACTTGACCCCACATAGAAATCATAAGGGAGTGATAGAGACTTATCCACCAAATTGCTGCATTCAGAAGTAAATCCTGGTGAGGGGAATGGTTTGTAGAAACTGCTTTATGTTTGAACCCATTCAGCCCAGGGACTAACATGGTACAGGGGAGAATATTTCCCCTGGTGTTGGGGATAAATGTTTGTTCTTCTATTCTTGCTATATCTTTTCAGTAAATATCTTTTTATAAACTCTTGAAAAAAAACACAAAAACAACAACAAAAATCTGATCTTCTACTTGAACACCAATATTATATAGGAAGGAGGTAGTCAGTCAACAGTTAATAAAGGTTTGTAAAACACTGACCATGTGCTGGGCATAGTGCTGTGTGCTAATGATAGAATCCTAATAAAGCTGGCCCCAGCCCCAGTATTCTAACTTCATTATAGGCCTGGCCCCACTGAACAGCAGACCCACTGTACCTACCTAACCCCCCTGCTAATGTCCTAACTTCTTCATATAACACTTCCTCACTGCTCACTGGAACAACAGGTGTGCCCCTGAGCTCTTAGTTCCCACAGAAACAGCAGGTGAGTCCATATGATGGGAACCTAGCTACTACCTCTACCTGGTCACTGCCCCCAGACCCATTCCCACAGAAACAGGTGTGTTCTTGTATTCAATCAAAATCACATCATCCACATAGCCCAAGACAGGACCACAATAGCTAGCCAGTTGGAGGGCAGAATGACCAGAATGTTTAACCACTGAACCATAGATGGGACCCTTCCTCCATTACCTAATCCCTTAAGAAACTCCTCCTGCCTTTTTAATATTAATGATATTCCTCTATTCTACAAAAATTTCTGTTATATAATTGCATCTTTACGCTATAAAAATCCATCTTGGTTTCTCTGAAGTTGCTGGTTCCTCTTGGAACTTAGCCTGCTTCATGAGAGGTGTTGATCTCCATAAATGCCTAGACTTGGATTAGAGGTGGTCTGACTCTGAATTCTTTGAGACACCACATATCATGAAACCTCAACAGTTTTAGGGTGGGCAGAGACACCAACTCAACAGTTTTTGGTGTCCCTGGGTTTAAACCTCAACACTGGGAATACAAATACAAAGGGAAAAAAGACAATCCCTGCCCTCAAAGGGGGCTTACATGCTAATGTGGGGAGACAATACATGTTAAAGAGCTGAAAAGTATGAGGTGGGGGAGGTATCCATGAGCTGGAAGAGTAATGAAGTCCAAAGAGTCAGAAACAGGTTTGGGAGAAGGATAAACGATGGTTGGCTGGGGCTCTCTCCAAAATGGAGTCTATGGGAAGAACTCTCCAATGGGAGAAAGGGACTATAAGGGTGGAGGGACCTTCCAAGGTAGGCCAGAGGTGAAATTCTGAGGAAATGAAGGGAAAGAATTCCAGTAAGGAGGAAAAATGAGATTTGTCTGATGAAGTAATTATAAGTACACAGAGAATTCACCAAACAATTTAGATATTTAAAAGAAATTCATAGAAGATGGAAGCAAGGCTAGTTATATAGGGTAAATATAAATATGTAGTATAGCCTTGCAGAAAGGAGAGCTGGGAATGCTAACACTCAGGATGAGGTCAAGCTGGCAAGGGAAGATAAGAACAACAAAAAGGGGTGTTTTGTTTTGTTTTTTTAAATCCTGTTGGGGAAAAAAGGGAGGATCAAAGAAAGGACAGGACTTTTGCTTGGAGTGAATAAAATGATAATAACTGACAGAGTAGGGAAGACAGGGTCATTGAATTTTATTTTATCTCTGTTTTCTCTGCAAAGGAGAATGACCTTTACACTGGAAATAATAGAACAAAAATGACTAACAGGAAGTTGATACTCAAGAAAAGCAAGGAGATAATAAGAAAGCAGCTAGCAGGATGCCCTTGATAAATTCAAGGCATCTGACCCAATCTTTGGGTCTCCAAAAAACTAATAGATGTGGCTGCTAAGCCATGCTCAGTGATGTTGAATCATGGAAAACCAGAGGGCTTTGCCAAGATTGGAGAAGGGAAAAATGTTATTCTGCTTTTCAAAAAAATGGAAGAATATAGCGTCTGTCAACTATAGGACAGTAAGTTTGCTGATACTTCCTAGGTAAATTCTAGGAAGGATTATGAAAGAGATGATTGTTGGACATCTAAGAAGTCAGCATGGCTTCACCAAGAGTAGGTTATTCCACACTAACTTCATTTCATCTTTGAAAAGATTTCTAAACTAGGAGATGGCAGAATTGTTCTAGATAACACTGCCTAAAGTTTAGCAAAACTTGGAGTAAAGCATCACATACTATTTGTCTGGAGAAGATGGGGAGACTTGGATTAGTTGATAGGATGGATTCATACCTGATTGAAAGAGTGATGATGTTATGCTTCATTTCTGCCACTTAGGGACAGATGGCAGTTTGAAGAGAGAGAGGGGTGTAAGTGCAACAGAGTTGTCATTGAGGTAATAGCAATAAAAACTTGTATTATATAATACCTTTATGTTTATATACTTTCACGTATATGATCTCATTAAACTTTATAACAACTCTGCTAGGTAGGTAGGTAGGACACGAATTATTATCTGTTTTTTACATATGGACAAACTGAAGATCAGAGAAACAAAATGCCTTGTCCAAGGTCACATAGATAATGCCTCAGAGAGAGCTACTCTGCTAGGTAGGTAGGATAGGAATTATTATCTACTTTTTACATATGGACAAACTGAAGATCAGAGAAACAAAATGCCTTGTCCAGGATCACATAGATAATGCCTCAGAGTCAAACTTGAACCCAGATTCTCAGACTCTAATGCCAGTATTCTTTCTTGTTCTTGTTAAAAACAAATAAACAAACAAAAAGCAACCCACCTAAGCTTGTCTCTTTGTACCCTCATTGATCCTTAGAAATGATGGGATTTTAAAAGGACAATACTCTTTTCACCCCCTTTCAGGATTTGAACACTTGATCATCTCTTATACACCTTTTAAATTATACTAACTTGCTTATCTTTCTAGGTTTCTTTTGTTCACTGTATTTGCCTTTCAAAGACTATGCCCAGTTCTGATTTTCTCACAAGGAGTGTTAAGAGGTCAATAATTCTCTTAAAATTCTGTTTTTCTCCTGTAAAATTATGCTCAGCTCTTAGTATAAATTATTATGGATAGAGACCATTTCCCTTTGTCTTTGTTATATCATATTCCAATCTTTGGCTAAGTGGCATTGTGGATAGAGTGCCAGGCCTGGAGCCAAGAAGACTATTTTTTTTCTTTTTTATTCAAATGTGACCTCAAAGATTTATTAGCTATGTGACCCTGAGCAAGTTACTTAACCCTCAACCCTGTTTACTTCAGTTCCTCATCTGCAAAATGAGCCAGAGAAGGAAATAGCAACCTACTCTGGTATCTTTGCCAAGAAATACCCCCATCCCCCCAAAAGTCACGAAGAGTCTGTAAACAACTGAACAACATTCCTATCTTTGCTTTCTTGTTTTTGACATACAGTTCAGTTTTATTGTGACCAGTGTTTCTTAGTATATGATATATATCTTTCTGTTGGTTTCTATATTATTCTTTAGACCTTGGTTCTCTAGAAATTGTCAATCATATTTCTAAGTACTTTATATCTAGAGTTTCTTATTAGTAGTGACCTATGGGTTCTATTTATTTTCAATTTGCCCTTTGATTCCATTACTTCTGGGCAATTTCCTTTTATGAGTTCTTGAAATATAGTACCTGGATTTGTTGTTTCATCATAACTTTCTGGGAGTCCAATAATTCTCAAAATTTCTCCCTAAGCCCAGGCCAATTATTTTTAATAGCAGACATCTCACACATTCTCCTCTACTATCTTTTGACTTTGCCCTTTTTTTTGTCATATGATTATATTGTTGATTTCCATTTCTTTTTGGGATTTTTTCTTCTTTGGTAAAGTTTTCTACCTTCTATTCTAAACAGTTTATTCTCCTTACAATTTTTAATTGAGTCTAATTTCACCACTTATTTCTTTTTTTTAATTCTTTTTTTAAACCTTCAAAACTTTCTCAGAGTTCTTGTAGCCAATCCATTCTTCTTTGGGGGTGTGAGGAGGGGAGATTCTACTTGAATTTATTCCAAACTAATTCTCTCTTTCTGGAGTTTTGTCCTGGGATTTTCTTCACTCATAATATTTCTTTGTTGGGGTTTTTTTTTCCAAATGCTTTATTAACTTCTGGTTTACATCATTCATTTCCACCAGATTTTGAGTTACAATTTTTCCCCCATTTTTTCCCTACCCACCACCCCAGAATAGCAGTCCCACAGGATATCCCCTCATCCAGTCTGCTCTCTCCCATAACTTCTCCCATACCTCCTTCGACTTTTCCATTAGGGCAAGGTGAATCTCTGTGCCCCAATGCCTGCACATATTATCTCCCAATTACATGCAAAATAGTATTAATAATAGTATATATATATATATATATATATATATATATATATATATATATATATTTGAAAGATTTGATTTTAAACTGAGAATTCCAGATCCATTTTCTTTGTCCCTTGTCACCCACTCCTGCTGGGAAGATAAGCAATTCAGTATGTGTTGTACATGTATAGCTATGCAAAACATTACCATAGTAGATATATTGTAAAAGACTGCTTATATTTCCCTCCCACCCATCCCACCCCCCACCTGGTCCATTCCCTACTTTGATCCTGTCCCTCTTCAAGAGTGGGTACCTCCAACCTCCCCTCCCCCCATTATGTCCTCCCCTCCATCATCCCCCTCTTATACCCCTCCCCCCTACTCTCCTGTAGGGTGAGATATCCCATTTAGTTTGTATGTCATTCTCTCCCTGAGCCAAATTCAATGAGAATATGGTTTTGCGTTTTTGCCTTTGTGTTCTTACCCTCCCCTACAACCACTTCTCCTTGCCTCTTCTACATGAGATAGTTTACACACCCCCATCTCTCCCCATCTACTTGCCACATTCCTCTCTCACCTCTTAACTTCACCCCTTAAGTATCATCCCTTCCCAATAAATTCGACCTGTGCCCTCTATCCATGTATACCTGTAAACATATATACACACATTCACATATGTATTCATATGTCCATATACCCTTCTTCAACTATTTTCATACTGAGAAAGGTTTCATCAGTTACAGTTATTGTTTTTCCATGTAGGAATGTAAATAGTTCAACTTTGATAAGCTCCTTTTGATTTCTTTTCCCTGTTCACCTTCTCAAGCATCTCTTGTGTCTGAATGTCAAATTTTCTATTCAATTCTGGTTTTTTCCTCAAGAATTCTTGAAAGTCCTATATTCCACTGAATGACCATATATTCCCCTGAAACAAGATACTCAGTTTTGCTGGGTAGGTGATTCTTGGTTTTAATGCCAGCTCTTTTGCCCTTTGGAATATCATATTCCATGCCCTTCGATCCCTCAATGTAGAAGCTGCTAGGTCCTGGGCTATTCTGATTGTGTTTCCAAAATATTGAAATTGTTTCTTCCTGGCTGCTTGTAGTATTTTCTCCTTGATCTGGGAATTCTGGAACCTGGCTATAATATTCCTGGGAGTTTTCTTTTTGGGATCTTTTTCAGGAGGTGATCTATGGATTCTTTCAACCTCTATTTTGCCCTCTGGGTCTAAAACATCAGGGCAATTTTCCTTGAGAATTTCTTGAAGGATGATTTCTAGGTTCTTTCTTTGATCATGGCTTTCAGGTAGTCCAATAATTTCTCTCCTGGATCTATTTTCCAGGTCAGTGGTTTTTCCCATGAGATATTCCACATTGCCTTCTATTCTTTCAATTGCTTGGATCTGTTTAACAGCATCTTCATTTCTCATAAAGTCACTCGCTTCCATTTGCTCTAGTCCAATTCTGAAGGAATGAATCTCTTCAGTGACCTTTTGAGATTCTTTTTCCATCTGGCAAATTTGGCTTTTTAAGGCATTCTTCTCCTCATTGCCTTTTTGAGCCTCTTTTGCCACTTGAGTTACTCTATTTTTTAAGGTGTTATTTTCCTCAGTCAGGCTGTTGACTCTCATTTCATACTTTTCTTGCATCCTTCTCATTTCTCTTCCCAATTTTTCCTCCACTTCTCTTATTTGGTTTTTAAAATCCTTCTTAAGATCCTCTATGGCCTGTAACCTGCTTGTATTTTCATTTGGGGCTTTTGGTGCAGGAGTTCTGACCTCCCAGTCCTCCTCCTGTTCCATGCTTCCATCCTCTTTGCCCCCAAAATAGGAGTCTAATGTTGAATTTTTCTGTTTATTTTGTTTCCTTTGCCTAGGCATGTTGCCACTTAATTACTTGACTTTTGGGCTTGTTGCCCCAGTAGGACTCTGCTACCAGACAGGGGAGCTTCCATCCCAAACGTTGGGGTCTTCTCAACTGCTGGAGGTATTAGTTGGGTGCCCTCCCTGAAGCCCCCACACACTCTGGCAAGCTGGTCACACACCCCAAGACCTCCACCTCAGACCACAATCCAGATCCAAGAAGGGTAAAGCAAGAGCAATTACCCCCCAGACTGATTGCCAGATCCCCCTACAGTTCTCAGGTCAGGAGCTGAAGCTGCAACTGAAGCTGCAAAATGGCGGCTGTGCCACAGCTCCTCAGCCACTTCTTGCCCCCAGGAGAAGAAGCAGCTGTGTTCCCAAATACTGATCCCAAAGTCCGTAGGGCACTAACCTCTCACTTTGTCCTCGGCATCTATGTGTTAATAATTCTAGAAAAGCCATGGCTACTGGTGTTCTGGGGTCCCTCCAGCCAGCTGCTGGTCTGGCCACCCTGGGGCTAAAACCTCTGACTCACGTGGTCCTGGGCTCGGTTCCCAGAGCTCTGCTCTGGCTGCTCCCTGCCAACTGCCAGGCTGTCCTCAGCAGGAGGTTAGCTTCTCTGTGTCATTCTGTGGGTGCTGGAGCTCCAGAGGTTGTTCAGAGTCCCCTTTTACATGATTTTGAAGTGGTGTGTCCTGGAAGTGCTGTTTCTACTCTGCCATCTTGGCTCCAACCTCCATAATATTTCTTTGTTGCATTAGAAGTTTTCCTTTGATTAATCATATCCTCAGGATCTCCACTGTCGTTCTTTTTTCCTTTGTGGCACTTTCCCCTATAGAGAGTTGGTAGACCCTGGCTGAATCACTACTGAATCATGACTTTACAAAGGATAAATCGTGAAAGTTTGTCCTACCTGCTATTACTTTCAAATCTCTCTGGACTCTGAAACAACCAGTCACTGCCACTCAGCAGCCTGGAGTTGAGGCAAGGAGTAGGTAGCCCATCATGGATATAGAACTGCAAGTCCCCTACATGGGGTCTGAGGTGGGCTAAGGCAAGCCAACAGCTACTGACAGCTACTTAGTAAGGAGCTTGGAGTTGGAGTGGGGAGGACAGAGTAAAAAGTAATGTCAAAGCCCTCAGCACAGAGCTTAGGATGGAGTCAGTGGTGGTGAAGCCGGGAGCCACCAGTATAATGCTTTGCTGAGGGTGTGTGTGTGTGTGTGTGTGTGTGAGAGAGAGAGAGAGAGA
Organism: Gymnobelideus leadbeateri; assembly: GCA_011680675.1. NCBI lineage: Eukaryota > Metazoa > Chordata > Mammalia > Diprotodontia > Petauridae > Gymnobelideus > Gymnobelideus leadbeateri. The sequence goes on from WOXC01002259.1 coordinate 10,562, forward strand.
GAGAGAGAGAGAGAGAGAGAGAGAGAGCACTCACATGCTCAAAGATTATCTTAAAGATTTAAAAAAAATTTTCCTCTTTCAGTTTTTGATGGTTTGCTTCATTTGGAGTATTTCTCACTGCTTTTTGAGGTAGTAGGAGAGGGAGCTGAGTTTGACCAGAATCTGCCACTGTACCAGATGCCTCTCCATGTTTTCCATTGTACACTCCCTAGTGTTCTTAAACTATCTTATGGTCACTTTTGCTTATCCCCTTTCCCACTCTGAGATATTTCCTCACTCACTTCCTCTTCCACTTTTTCTTTTATTGCTCCTTCCATCTCCTTTTGAGGAACATATGTTTTCACTTTCCCCTTTTCCTTTCTTTCATCCTCTCTGTCTCATTCAGTGACTTCCTCTCTTTCTCTCTTTTATCTTTCTCTCACTTTCTTCTCCCTCCCCTTTTCTCTCTTTCTCCTTCTTTCTCTTTCTCCCTCTTCTCCTCTCTCCCTCATCCTTTCTCTCTCTCTTTCTGTCTCTCTCTCTTTCTTTCCCTCCCTCCATTTCTCCTGTCTTTCTCTCTCATAGACAGATATATATGTATATATATATATATATATATATGCATACATACAGACAGACAGACAAACATATATACAGTGTAGATATCCTGTCTCTGTCTGTCCCTATCTCCCTCTGTCTTCTCTCTCTCTCTCTCTCTCTCTCTCTCTCTCTCTCTCTCTCTCTCTCTCTCTCTCTTTCTCTGTCTCTTTCCCTCTCCTTTTTCTCTCTGTCTCTCTTCTCCCCCACCATGTCTCTCTGTCTCTTTTCCCCTCCTCTCCTCTCTATCTCTATTTCTCTCTATCTTCTCTCTTTCTTTCTCTCTGTCTCTCTCTCTGTCACACACACACACACACACACACACACACACACACACACACACACACATTCTTTCCCCTTCCTTTTTCTCTGTCTCTCTCCTCCCCAATTTCTCTCTCTCCCTTTTTCCATTCTCTTCTCTCTCTCTGTCTCTATCTCTCTCTGTGCTTCCTCCTCCCCCCATGCCTTCCTAACATCCCTCCAGTCCTCTCCTTCCTGCCCTCATTCTTCATTCTGGGCTTTGTAGAGCCTTTTGCAGCAGAGCTTACAAAATGAATAAACAAGGGCAGTTTGGCTTTCCTCTGAAGCATGAAACCCTAGCCATCCTGAAATGCTGGCTGCAGTGCCCACATGCCCACCCAGATTGAGGGGAGGTGAAAGCCCCAGCTGCAGCTCTTTTGCCTCAGGGACTGGGCCAGGGCCACTAGCTTTCATTGACTGTCTACTGAGCCAGAGGTCTGATGTTGGCTCCTGCTTCATAGAATTGGCAAGTCAGAACAGAAACGCCTTTACAGTACAATGACCTGCAAAAAGTGCTGCCAAAGGGACAGGTCCTGCCCCAAGATTGAAGGAATAGAGAGCAGACTGTATGGTGGGATGGATGGGAAATAGCTCGCTTCCTTCAGGACAACTTTGGGATCTTCTCTGCCATCTTTTCTCCCAGGAGACTGATCAACCTTGACCTGAACCTATAACTTATGCACATCAAGGTCTTTCCAGTTCCTGACCCAGATCTCAGTTTTTTCTTTGAGCCTGAACCAGGTACAGATGGCATCTCTCTGGTCTCAAAGCACTGATGATGCTGGCACTGGTTCCCAGTCCCTCATCCTGTCTGAGAACTAGATGGAACTCAGCTTCAAACCCATTTGCTCTTTCTAGATCTAGCCTTATAATTTTGCTTTGATGAACTATGACATTCATGGTGCTAGATTCTGCCTTAAGCTAGTCACTGCTCATGCTTTGCCTTTTGGTTTCCTTGGAAGGAAGTCTGGTAGGCCATCAGGGAAGCTGGACAGCCCAGTGGCCTGGCCTCCTCATCTTCTGCCAGTTTTGGGAGTCCTTCTCATTTGAAGGCTCCCCTCTGCCCTATAAACTCCTTTGCTTGTCCCAGAATCAATAGAAAAAGCAGCAGTACTGAGTCATATAGTGAAAACATTCAGAATGTAATTTGTCTGAATTGCATGGTTTATGAGGATTTGGCTTAGGGAGATGTGGTATGTGGGGTGGAGAGATGGGCCAAGGATTTAGGAATAGAAATGGGAGAAAGAGGAGGATGTCTTATGTAGAGACACTATCTCTCCATTTCAAGAGCAGCACAGATCCCCAGGAATGGAAGGGACCTGGAGAAATCAACTAATTCATCCCTCTGTCTCCAAGCCTTACTGTGTTCAGATTGGTCCAAAGTGAGACAGTCCCACCTTAAAGATTTTGGAAACATACAAGGATGGTTGGTAATGGAGGCCAAATCCAGATATTAATAATTCAACAATTCAGTTCAATAAATTTACTAAGTACATATCATGTGAAAGGTAGTGTTAGTAACTCACATTTATATAGCCCTCAAAGTTTGCAAACATTTTCCTTGCGGCGACCCTCTGAAGTAGGAAGTTGCAGGTGGAGAAACTGAGGCTAATGGTCCCACAGCTAATAAATATCAGGAGCAGAATATGAACTCCAATCAGCAGACTCCTGATCTAGCATTCTTTCCTGTAAGAAGGTGAAAGCTCCGGAGGTTGTTATTTGCAGAGTGTTCCCCCTCCTGCCAACAGAGGACTCCAGGGGAAATTGGAGTTCCTTGTAGATTGAGTACAGAGCTTGATAGCATGACTTGATTTTTCGGGTTATTTTACTTTGCTATTCTGTCCTAATTAAAAGCTTTGCTACTTTATTTATGGTTCCTGGCTGATCAGTGGGTAGCAAACACCCTGACTGAGGACTGGAACTATGTTTATACAATTATGATTACTCAAAATGCCCCACACTGAAGCTGGGCTAGCAAGGTATTACAGAGAAATGTGGGACTTGTTCTCATCAACATGGATGGGCTGGGTGGAAGATAAATGTTGCAATTACTGGATCAGGGAGGTGGGGGTACTTCTCTCAAGAAGCTTAACTAATGGGAGCTGGGATAGAGAATAACAAGTACACAAATCACTGATACAAAGGAGAATGGGAAATACAAAGGAGGGATTCAACCGGTGGCACAATGGATAGAGTGTTAGACTTGGAGTCAAATCCTTCCTAGACATTTTCTCAGCTATGTGACTCTGGGCAAGTCATCTAACCTCTTCCAGCCTCAGTTTCCTCATCTGTAAATTGCAGGTTAGGGATAGCACCTACCTCACAAGGTCATTGTGAAGATCAAATGAGATGATGCTTATATACATGCTTCACAAGCCTTAGAGTGCTACATAAATGCTAGCTATTATTATTATTCAAGCAAAGTGTTATGAGGAATTTGTGGAGGGAAAAATCTCTGTTAGAAGCTAGAGAAGGTTTTCATAGTAAAGGTAACAACTGAGTTGGTCCCTAAAGGAAAGGAGAGACATGGAAATGAGGAGAAGGAAACTCTATTCCTGACATAGGCAACAATGTGAACAAAGGTACAAAGAAAGAAGCCAGAATGAGGATTGTTAAGATAGTAATTCAGTTCGTCCGAAATGTAACAATAACAGCATTTATATTGTGCTTTACAAATATTATCTCATTTGATCTTCACTTCAACCCTGGGAGATAGGTGCTATTATTAAGTCCATTTTACAGATGAGGAGACTGAGGCAGACTGCACATATGACTTGCAGAGCTTATTGGTTTCTGAAGCAGAATTCAAACTCAGATCTTCTTTATTCCTTCCTCCAGTCTAGTGCTCTATACACTGCACCAGCTAGCTGCCTGATACAGTGTGATGTGACATCTGTTTCCAAAGGCTCTCCTACAAAGGTTGCAGAAACTATAACTATCTTTTTAAGAGCTTAGAAGCCAGGAGTTACAATTGTAACTGTCATCCTATAGTCTTCTATGCTTCTCCCTATAGAGTCAGGGGAAAGTGTCTCTTTTCCATCAATCCATAAGATAAACTATAGAGTAGATAGAAAGAATGTGAGGAGAAACTATTTTCTTGTAGGAACTGCCACGTATTGTTTTATAAAGAAATATAATGGGAATTTTATGCGGATTGAGTCTGAAGAAAGATCACAAAGACAGAGGGCTTGAGAGAAGCTAAAGATACCATTTTTTCCATCATAGTTGGAAGGAAGCTAGAGAAGAAAAAGAGAAAGAGGATGGAAAGGCTTTCTTTCTTGAGGGGGTTATTTTAACCTTTTTATTACAAAGAATATGAAAGGAATTCTTGCTGAGAGACTTTATTAGTTATCTTGAATGAACTAAGCAGTGTGTGACTGTGTTCCTAGAAGTCAAGAGGAGTTATCTGCCATTACAGTGAGAGTTTGAAGTGACTGGCTGTGATCATTCTTACACCTAAATTACTATAAATAGTTACATCTTATTGTATATTGTTTAATTTTTGGTTTTATTATTAATAAATAATATATTTAGTAATTTTAATAGTCTCTTAATTGTCAGAGATCAAGGGATTTAACAACAGAGAGATATGAATACTATTAGTTAAGATTTTTTCAGTTTGTTAAATAATACTTGAGGTTAGTCAATTAAGATTTACTGAAATTGTATTTCTCAGGATATATACATATGTGTATGTATGCATATATATGTATATGTACACATATATGCTATATATGTGTATTTAAACATATATGCTATATATGTGCATGTGTATACATATATGCTATATTGTATTGTGCATGTGTGTGCATACACACACATGCACACATACACGCCAAATTATCCTAGAGTTTGAGGTGATAATATTAAATATGGGATTGAATCAAGTAACAATCTGAAGGGCAACAAGAAAACTGTACTGATCCATGTGTGTCTTCTTTAAATTCTCCTGCACTAGACTACATTAAACACCTAGCACAGTGCCTAACACACAGTAAGAACTTAATAAATGTTTATTGACTGACTGACTAAGGGTAGTGTGCAATAAGGCTGGATATATAAGACTGGAACCCAACTATCAAGGACCTTAAATGCTGTAATTGGAAGTTTATTCTTTATTCATCATTACCTAGTTCAATCAGCACAATCCATTACTTAGATCTGGTAAGCCAGGGAGTAAAGGGATTTATAGAGAGAGCTCTTAAGTCACAGATGAGTTCCACCTTTAAGCAAATTTGATATAAGAAAATTCCATTTTGCAAAACTACCAAATTAAGGGCTCGTCAGATTTATGGAAGGGTTAGTTGATTTGCAAAGGGATTCACTACAGGGTTTTTTTGAAATAAGCAACTCCCCTCGTATACTTAGATAAATTCAATTCATGCAAGTTTGATTGCCACCCCACTGTCTACATGTTCATCCATTGAGAAACTCTAGTACCAATGCATCAGTTGCCTGCTGGGCACCTCCACCTGGATATCCCAAAGGCATCTCAAACTCCATCTGCCCAAAATGAACCATTATCTTTCCCTTGAAAGCAGCCTCTTCTTGTTCCTTCCTCTCCCTTCTTCTCCCTCATTCCCTTGATCCAGTAACCAAGTCTTGTGGATCTGATGTCTGTTGCATCTTTCCTCTCCATCCCATTCCCTCTCCAACCACCTTGCTAGTTCAAGCTATCACCCTTTTATATCTGGACAGCAGTAATAGCCCCCTAATTGGTCTCACTGCTTCCAATCTCTCTCCTCTGCAATCCATTCTTCATATAGCTCCTTGAAAACAAGACCTATTTGTCATGTTTGTCTCCCCAACAGAGAAGGGAGCAAGTATTTATTAAGTGATTACTATGTGCCAGATGTTATGCTAAGTGCTTTATAAGTATTATCTCCTTTATCTTCACAACAACTTTTTGAGAAAGGTGCAATCATTATCTCCATTTTATAGTTAAGGAAACTGAGGCAAACAAAGGCTAACTGACTTGCCCAGAGTCCCACAGCTAGTAAGTGTCTGAGGTTGAATTTGAACTCAGATCTTCCTGATTCCAGGTCCAGCATTCTATCTCTTTCAGCCCTCTTTCAGCTGCCTATCATCTCCAGTGTCTGGTATAGTTTTTCTTGCTCAGAGGAGGCACTTAATAAATGCTTGTTGAAGGAATGAATGAGTAAAGCAAGAGCTCCTTACCTAGTTAGGTGGTGAAGTGGATAGAACAGGGGGCTTGGAGTCAGGAAGATCTGAGTTCAAATCCAATGTCAGACACTTACTAGCTGTGGGACCTTGGCCAAGTCCCTTAACCTCTGTTTGTCTCAATTTTCTCACCTGTAAAATGGGGATAATAACAGCACCTATCTCAAAGGGTTGTTGTGAGGATCAAATCAAATGGGATACTGTTTAAAAAGTGCTTAGCACAATGCCTGGAGCATAGTAGGTACAAATGCCTATTCCCTTCCCACCATTGCACACTAGCCTCTACTTCTCCATCATTAGCTTGCTGTTTACTCCCAGAGGTCGCCCATTTCTTTCACAGAGGTTCTCGACTGCTGGCCTCCCTTTCCTCAGTGAGCAGAAGAGCTCATCCATCTTGAGTGTAGCTCATATTTGTGGTTTATGCTGGGCATTATAGAGCATAGTTTATGCCCAGACTCCATGGGCCCCACCTGGTGGAGAGGGTACAAGGCCAAAAATGGGTAAGGACTAGTGTTTGGACACAACACAAACTCCCCTTAGCCCCCCAGAAATTAAACTCCCCATCAGGAAAAATAAAAAGAAGAAGCTAGAGGTCTGTTTGTCTGATGAATAAAATGGCCAAAACTTCAGAAAGGGCTCTAGTATTTATTTAAAATGAAAGGATCAAGCAGCACAGTAACTCAGAGATTTCTGGGGCCACATTTCCCTCTCTAAGAGCTGATGTCTTTGACCACAATGTCAGACCTACTTGTGTAATGATATACCATCTGTTTAAAAAATATAATGTATTGAAGTACGGTGATTTTTTTCTTTAATTCTCTCTCTTCTTCTAGCTCCTCAGATGGCTAGCTGACCAAGAAAAGGAGGAATGAAGAGTATACCAAGAAGGCCCACACGGGCTACCTTCCCACTTCACGCCCCAGTCAAGAAGTTTGTCATGTGCCATGAACATAAGGAAACTGGAATGCCATGGGCATCTCCGAGGCCAGGCTCTGCAGCTCTTAAGGTCCGTCCCAGGTGTGCGTGGAGCTGCATCCCTGTGTGAGCCCCCTCCATATTAGTGCATTCTCTCCCTTGTTTATCTCCAGCTTATCCTGTCAATATCTCATTTCTACATGGTTGTTTGCATGTGCCCCCTCCATTTTACTCTAAGTAATTTGAGGGCGGGAACTGGCTTTTTGGTTTTTTATTTGTTTTACCTTTCCTTGTATCTTCAGTATTTACCACAGTGTCTGACACAGAGTAGGTACTTAATAAATATTTATTGGCTGATTGATAAACTGAGCTAATCCCATGAGACATGAGGTATGAAAAAAGTGGGTACCTCTACCCCATTTCTGATCTGCTGGTGCTCTGCCCAGACCCCCACCAAAGGCCATAGAGAGAGCTAATTGGCAGTGAATAGAGCACCGACCCAGGAGTCAGAAGGATCTGAATTCAAATCTGGCCTCAGACACCTAACACTTACTAGCTGTGTGACCTTAGGCAAGTCACTTAACCCCAATTACCCTGCCTTCTCCTCTCTAAAAAGCAAAAAAAAAGTTAAAAAAGAGCTAATTGCCCATCAAGACACATGAACCCCACAGAGGAAATAAATAATAAATAAATAAAAATTTAGTATAATAATAATAATATAAATAAATAATAAAATAGCTAGTCTCCCTTTAAAAAAATCAGTAAAAAATGAGCCTGTGCTCCCAATAGTGATTAGAATTAAATTAAACCCCTTTTGCCCCCAAGCTTGCTTGGCCCCTCACCCTCTACCACTATTATTCCAGCTGCTCCTGAGAAGCTGTTGGAGATGAATCCTCACTCTGCTGAGCCTCTCCAAACTAAATAGGCCCAAGTGCCCACGAAGCTCAGCTTTGTTCTGTGTCCCGGGGGCACCGGCTCGCCTCCCAAGTCCTGCTTCCTGGCCCCTGGGCCAAGGCCTCGGCTGCTTGCCCAGCCAGCCACAGTGCACAAGGAGGCTTCAGAGAGCCGAGGCTGTGGTTTTTCCAAGGGAGAGAGAGAGCAGTCAATGAGACTCTCAAGGCTGAAACAGAGGAGACATCTGTACCCACACCCTGGAATGAAGGAGCGGATGTTGGCCAGTCCCCTAGGGTTGGCCTGGCCTCTGGGTAGCACCACCCCATGCCCCCCTCCCACCTTTGCAGAGTGCTTTCATTTTCTCATAACAACATCCTTGGGAGGTAAGAAGGAATATTTTGTAGAAGAGGAAGAAACAGAGGCTTAAAGGGAAGAAGTGCCCTCCGTCACATAGTACATCAGTGGCAGTATGGCCAGTTGCTTGGCAGAATTATAAGAGAGGGGCAAACAATTCCCCTCCTTTCCTTTTTGCCCTCACTCCACATCCCCTCCTCATCTCAGCATTTTGGCAAGAAGTTCACAGAACCTCAGAATTGGAGTGGATGTCAGAGGTGATCTAACCAACCCCTACCTCTTTGACTTGAAACCCTCCTGTGGTTGCCCATTCCAATTTTGGACTGTCATCATTAGGAAGGTTTTCCCTAGGTCCAGTCCAAAGCCAGCTCTCTTCAATTTCCACCATGGCTCCCAGTTCTGCCCTTGGTCTGAACTAGCAGTCAGATAATTCCAGATGTGATAGTAGTGGCTGATAGTTGATATGAAGCTGAGATATTTTCTGTTCAGGGGTTTTTATATGTTAGTAGGAACTCTTCAGGATGCTTCTTGAGACCCAAAGGAGTGGCTATATAATGGTGGAACATCAGATACTGTGACAAGTCAGTGGGAAAGGTATTTGGGAATATTGGGGACCTTCCTCCTGGCCCTCAAATCACCACACTAGGCAATAGCCAACTCCACCTATGTATAATATTGATTCAATGGTAGCAATGAGGCAAACACCTGCCTGACTCTGATAAATGGGAACCTGTTGGTAAGCAGTAAGCTGTTTGCTCACTACCAGGCTTCCCTTGTGGGCCTAGCTTCCTAAGCCCACAAGCAGCCCTCTGAACTTTAAATATAGAGGCTGCTTTCTCAGAGCAGCTAACTTGTTCCTGGGGGGAGAGGGGGATGGCCGATGGGGATAGGGAGAAAGAGAGGTATTAGGAAGCCAGATGTTGCTGGGAGTTCAAAGCACCAATCCCCACCCCTAACTCAACACCCAAACCAAGGGAACTTGGTAGAGGAATGGAGCCTCAGACACCAGGCTCTGCCCTCCAGCTGGGGTCCAAGAGCAAGACTAAGGCTAACAACATACATGTGCTTTCCCACAGTGTTATGGCAGGAGATTTTTAGAATCCCAGTATACAAGGTAGGCCAGGATAAATAAATCAATGGCATAATGAGGCCCTTTAGAGCAGGCCAGGGTTTTGAAGGTTGTGGTTCAGAGTTCAGGGAGTTAAAAGAAAAATGAATTCCTATTGGCAATTCCAATTCTCTCTTGTCTGTCTAAGAAGGTTAGGGGGAGGAATGGCACTGGATCAGCTTCACAGCATTTAAGAGAGAGGAGGGCATGTGGGACTCAATTAACGCTGGTTTGCTCAATTGATTTATTGTCTATGCTATACAGCATCATGAGCCTGTGCATTCCATGTTGGGTGCACTCATTGTTCCGTGTGTTCTCTAGTTTTCTCTTCCCAGCTATGATGAGAGATCCCTGAGGACAAGAACAACTTCTTCTACTTTTCTGCATTCCCCAGAGTACTTAACACATAATAAGACCTCCCTCAGGAAAAGCTTGTTGACTTGTCTCTGACTATGCTTTGAGTCAATTCATCTCTCCAATGCTATTTAATTTATCCCTTCCTTGGGGAGCATTCCCATAGCAGAAATTTAGGGTAGGAAGAGTTTTTTACTGTAGTGAGAAGTCCTATGCATTTTGGTCTGCACAGATGTCATATGGTCTGGGGGGGAAGAGAACACTAGACTAGAAATTAAAAACCTGGATCCCAACCCTGATTCTGCCAAAACTGGTTGCGTAACATTGGAGAAGTTGACTATATTCTGTGTTTCCTCATCTCAAAAATAAGTGGATTGAATTAGATGACCTCTAAAGGTCTTGAAAACTCTAGTATTCTGTCATTCTCAAAATATAACAAATGTTTATTCATCACCAACTATGAGCAAGGCACTTATTTTAGGTTCTGGGGATAGAAAGGAAAAAAAATTAAACTCTGCCCTCAAGCAGTTTACATTCTATTGGAGTATAAGTTGTACATTCACATTATGGCATATGCAGTTATACCTTCTGCCTTCCAACTCGCCCCGTCTGAGTTTTGATATATCAAGGGTCAGCATGAGAAATTAAATGGGAATTTGGGGGAAGTTTTGTGGAAACTGTAGACGACATTCAAAGGCAAGCAGAGAGTAGAGTCGATGACCAAATACTTCATTCCAAATTTTACAATAAGACCCTGTAAACACCCCATAAGAGAAAAAGAAAAAATTCAGACTTCTTCTCTGGTATGAAAGTAGAGCCAAAAACTTTTACTCAGATTTTCCAGATCACAGGGGCTCTGTGGCCCAACCCCCAAGGATAACTGGAAGGGAAAACTGCCTTGCTCTGGCTCTACTTACTTTACGTTGCATCAGTTCATACAAATCTTCCTGCACTTCTCTGAATTTCTCATATTTGTTTTGTTACCATGCAATAATGTTGAATGAGAATGTAGATTTTTGCTATTTCATAGACTCATTATTGGAAACCAAAAGCCCAACTTATCTAAACCACATATGAATGAGAATCCACTCTGTAATATATCCAACAAGTGGCCATCCAGTCATCATCTAAAGACATCTAATAAAGGGTAAACTAATACCTCCCAAAGCACCCAATTCTATTTTTAGATAACTCTAGTTGTTTTCAAGTTTTCCCAGTGCAAGAGAGGTGTGCCATCTTCCTCCAACCCCAATTAATGTAAACTAATAAACTCTATGTCATAATAATTTTATCAGGTAAGAATGCAAACTGAGTAACAGAATAAACTGGATAAGACTAAGTTGTCAATTGATGTGGGAAGAATAGAGTGCTTTGAGTTTTTGGATGAAATCAGATCATGCCATGCCTTGGGTCCATATTTATCAGAATATAGATTAAGCAGAAAGTAGTCAAGCTTTGGGAGCACCTTGAGAAAGCAGACTCTTGTGCCTATACAAGAGGGCAGCAAATGAAGATTATAAGTGAACCTTAAAGGAGTGTTATGTTCCCCTCTGATCCATGACCTTGTGGAAGATCTGGAATTCCCAGCCGTCTCAGTAGTTACGTGTGCCAAACCCTACAGCAGAGTCCCCTAGCAATGGGGGTAATGATAGTATCTGCATCAGTAGAGGAGAGAGAGACCTTATGAGGACAAATTAGACACACTGAAAAAAAAAAAGCAACTTCAGAACTCTACAAGGGCACTGAATCTTGGAACCCAGAAGAGAGCTAGCTGCACCTAAGGGGAATTTCATGGAAACCCCACAAAGGGAGAAAAGCACTTTTAGTAATATGGAACTATGAGTTCCTCCTTTGGCCACATCAATTCGAAATTAGAACCCACTCTCCCAGGGATCTTCTGTGTACAAGGGGAAAGTGTGCCCCAGAATTGGGGGTTTGTTTCTGTGAAAACTTTTCTTGATATACCTGCTTAGTAAACACCACTTTCAAATGGCTAATTAACTCTGGCTGGCTAATTGATAATCAATGGAGAGCACAACAGATGGGGGATTGTGAGCAATAATAATATAAACCACAGCTCCTTAGAATCACCCCTTAGATCCCTGAGGGAAAAAGTAATCAGCCACCCTCTGGGGGACCCAATCTGTCAGTGCAAATGGAGCTGAGAAGTAGTCCCAAAAGAGGTGTTCTACCTGATATTGAATATAAATGAACTTTTCAACTCACAAACCTTGTTCCTAGTTCTGTCTCCAGGGTCCAAGCAGGAAAAAAAAATCTAATACCTCTTCCACATAATAGCCCTCTGAATACCTGAAGAAAGCTATTATATTCCTCCTAAGTCTTCTCTTCTCCATGCTAAGCATCCTCTTTCTTAAACTAATACATGAATGAGAGTTCTTAGGTTACTAGGTCCCTGGCTGGCATGTGCAGTGGCCACACCCCAGGTAAACCATCTGGGCAGACTGACTAAATCAGGTTGAGGGTAGTGAACAGGTTTCAAACTCATTGATAAAGTAGGGGGTGTCTACCCCAACCATGTGACAACCCACCCTCCCCCCTTACCCCCCCAGAACAGGTAGATGTGAACAATTTGTTCCAACAGCTACAAAGGTGGCTGAGGCAAACTCTGTGGAGCACTTAGAGCTTGGTCAGACATTGAAGATGCCAAGGTCATCCACTGCATCTTGGGTCACCACCAGTTTTCTTGACTTTTGTCTTGCCACTGGACTTCGATGATTCTGGAAGAGAGAGTAAGGCTCACTCTACCATAAATACAATTCACGTGCAAGTCAAGATATCATTCATGCCTCAATATTGTGATGTCATTGGTCTTCTCTGAAAACAAAGGATGAACAACAACAGATCCCTGAGGGGAAAAGTAATCAGCCACCCTCTGGAGATCCAATCTGTCAGTGCAAATGAAGTTGAGAAGTAGTCCCAAAAGAGGTGTTATACCTGATATTGAATAAGAATGAACTTTTCAACTCACACAACTAGTTCCTAGTTCTGTCTCCAAGGGCCATGCAGAAAAAAACAAAAACTAATACCTCTTCCACATAACAGCTCTCTGAGTACTTGAAGAAAGCTATTATAACCCTCCTAAGTCTTCTCTTCTCCATGCTAAGCATCCCCTTTCTTAAACTAACATTTGAATGGGATAGTTTCTAGTTCCCTTGCTATCCATTTCACTCTCCTCCTGAACAAGTTCCTGCTGGTCAACATTGTCGATAGGCATATTGTCTACTGGGGTATCTGCCAAATGTGCTAGGCTAATTTTCCCAAAAAGCAGGGAAGTCTCTCCTGAGATTTGGTTTATTCATAGGACTAGGGTTCCAGTGATTGGTATGGTTTCCCAGTGACCTAGGAATTAGAAGGGTTGGCTCACAAAGAGTTGATGCCCCTCCCAGACTTATCTATTCCTTATTTCCATTCAAGTTAATACGTGCTTCTGACCAGATGCATTTCCATATGGAGAGAATATGGGACACGTCTAACTCATAGTGTGCCGTATCCTTGCTGAGTATCTTTTCCATGGTATTAAGTCAACTTTCCTTTGATAAATGTTAGGTCCATGAGTATCTCATTTCATCCTGATCCTGTGCCTGATTAGGCTCACAACAAAACCTTTTTAAAATGTGGTGCCCCAAACTGAAAATAATATTCTAAATGCTTCTGTATTGTTGTTATTCTTTGTTCTCAAAAATGACATCATGAGGGCAATAGCTTGGCTTGTGAGTGAATTGCATTTAAATGAGGTAGAGCTGCACAAAGTTGTCAGCCTCACTATCTCTTCCAGGGCCATCAAAGTCTAGTAGTAAGACAAAAATCAAGATGACTGACAGTGGCCTGGGATCTAGTGGATGACCTTGGCCTTTTAAAATTAAGGTCTTTCCCAGGCCTCAGTTGGTCTGATGCAATGCTCATGCAAAGACTAAAGACTAGGCAGATGAGATCTGACTTCTGTCTGAGGTCCTTTATCTCACAGGTTGTTGCTGTGTTTGTCCTTCCTTTTGGAAGAGGACCATAGCATCAGGGAAATGATGACATGACTTGTAGTTGACTTTGATTTGAGTGAGGTAAGTGAAGGAGTGGCAAAATGAATGGCAAGCAAAGGAGTACTTAGAGCCTTTTTCCAGTTAAGTATTTAGCACCTTGTTTCAGTTCTTTAAGAGCCTTTGAGCCCTGCCTGTGATTTGAAGGTGGGAGGAGCTTGCTGATGCTACAGGAAGGAGAACCACCATATAAAAGCAGGAGCACAAACAGGAACAGGGCAGAACTGAGAAGATCACCGATGGTGTCCGGCACTCTTGTCTATTCTGTCTGTGTTCATTTGTGTTTGTGTTATTTTGTCAGACAGAAGCATTCTGTCTGTTGAGTTGTGTTACTTTGTGAGATACATGCACCCTGTCTGTTGACTTGTGTTGACTTCACAGGCAGAAAGTGAATTGAGATGATAGTGCAGACAATGTATATGAATGTTGTTGTGGCTCTGTTTAACTTTGTCTTTCCAGAAACAGTACCTGTGAAGGGCTTGAGGTGGACTGGTCACCATGAGCTTCAATATGGAAAGGGGAACCAAATGAGGACCTAGAGAAGGAGCTGATAGCTGCCTACCTGTGAATCCAAGTGATGGTTGGGTGAATTAAGGCAAGAGCTGGGAGCAAGTGCAAGAGGAATCATGGAATTTGCGAGTCAGCCTGGAGCCAAGATGAAAGGACCTTTCCTTAGGTACTTAGTGTTGACTGATAAGATCATGATTTACTGTGACCTAGGGGTGGGAGAACTTTGTACCCCTTAAGGATGATTGAGGTGAGGATGATTGGAAGCTAGTCTCCAATTAAGAAGAAAGAAGATTTTCTGACTGATGTGACTGATTTTTCTTACTGATTAAGGCAATGTGACCTAGGGGTGGGAGACCTTTGTACTTTGTATCCCTTAAGGATGATTTGCTCCTTAAGGATAATTGAGTTCAGGACTTGACTGAATGCTATCTTTTGTTTAAAACTACCGTTGCCACTTTAGTAATGAGTTGTTATGTTATATCACTGTGAATGTTGTATTTTGGTTTCTGTGAATGTTTTGCTTTGGTTTGCTGCTGAATAAATGGAGAGTTCACTATACTATGTGATCAGAACCTTAAAGCTATTCCCAGCAGCAGTCCTCTGGAAAATTGCCTGTGCTTGGCTTTACACAAGAGAACACCCAGCTGACTTTAATGAGTTCAATGAGATCAAGCTAAAGAGAAATTGCATTGTACTAAGAGAGAGAAAAGTGTCCAGAATATTCAGAGGCACCATGGATAGGAGGCCAGCCTTGAATTTAGGAAGTTCTGGATTTAATTCCTGCTTTGATGCCTACTAGATGCAGGACCATGGACAAGTCATCTAATTACTAAGTGACCCAGACAATTCCCTAAGATTCTTAATTGCAGATGTCTTGCCAATCTCGTTTGGTTAAGTGAGCCTCAAACGGGAAATTCCCTATACCAATGAAATCCCAAATCTGAACCAAACCAAAAATTCTTCCCAGAGTCAAGGGGGAAAGCATTACATTGCTTCACTCTGTTCTAATGGAAGCCTGGAGTTTCCCAGGCCTGCTAAATGATGATAGGGACCAATACAATGCCTTCAGTGAAACATCAAAGGAGCTTGTCTTTGGCCAGACCCTCCTCTCTTTTTTCTACCATTCTCTTTTCCACCAGCAGCATCCCTTCAGAGACCTACCCCTGACCCCTGTTTCTAAATAATCTTTTCCTTCTTCTTCCTTGTCAGGTTGCAGAATACCAGACCATTCACTTGGGAGTCCTAGGACCTAGCTTAAAATCCTCTATCTGATGCTTAGGGTTCTTGGGTTAAAGTTTCCTCATCTATGAACTGAAGAAATTAGACTAGATAGAAATTGAGGGAGATCTGTGAGGATCTGTGATATTGTGACCTTTTGTCTTGGCACAAAAGTTAAAAAAAAACATGACCCACCCATGGGTCATGCTCATAAGAGGACTTTGACCCAGAAGTCCATTGACCACTTCAGGTACAGGTTTGTTAGCTTGGTTTGGTTTAGGGTTTTTTTTGAGACTTGGCTTCCCTATCTCATCCAGGCTGGAAGTGCACTGGCCACTCCCAGAGGCTCATTATATTGGTTCTAAATTTAATACAAACACCTGCTTGGCTAAAGTTTTACAGCAGCTCAGAACTCCAGAGCTCAAGCAATCCACCAGTGTCAGCCTATGTTACACCATGCCTAGCTTAGTTACAGGTTGTATGAGATGGTTGCTAAGAACCTTTCCCAGTCTGAAATTCTAGTATGAGAAAGCCATTTAATGAATTAATTTACACAGAGGCTCATTATAGTCCTATCGTAATGCCTCATTTTGGGATGGAGGCAAGGGCTCTCAAGAACTAATTTTTAAATTTTCAGTGGTGAGCATTTATACCTTGGAAATTGGGGGAAACTACAAATCATGACTTGATTTATTGTTTTGTTGATTGTCTAGACAAGAAAGTAATGGAGAAAATGTTAATAAGGCTATTCCACAAAAAAAGACATTCCATCTCCAGGCATTTTCTCTGGCTGTTCCCCTTGCCTGGAACTGTCTCCCTCCACAAATCTACCTGCTGATTTCCCTGGCTTCCTCTAAAGTCCCAACTAAAATCTCATCTTTTATAGGAAACCTTTCCCAAGCCCTCTTAATTCTGGTGCCCTCCCACTTCACAGTGACTGCAGCCCTTCTTTCATCCATGTCCACAAGCAAACTTTGGATCTTTTTCAAATTAAAGTGTGATATTTGTTGTATAACTTTTAGTATAGTGGGAGCTCCTGGGCAGAGGATAACTGGGCTCCCCCACCCCTTCCCCATCTTCCACCATGCCCCAGGCCTGGAGCCACGGAATTGCAGCCTGTGAAGTTCCCTCTCATTAAGCAGCAACCTGAACCCCAAGACAGCACCACTATTTATTTTAGGATTTATGTGTCTCATAACCATTTAACGTGTAGAAAGCTGCTGCCATTTTTATTATACTTCTATCTTTTAGTAAAGGGAAGCTAGTGGATAGAGCACTGGTCCTGGGGTCAGGAAGACCTGAGTTAAATCTGGCCTCTGACACTTACTAGATGTGTGACCCAGGGCAAGTCATTTAATCCTGTTTGCCTCAGTTTCCTCATCTGTAAAATGAGCTGGAGAAGGTAATGGCAAACACCCTAGTATCTTTGCAAAGAAAACCCCAAATAGGATCACAAAGAGTCAGACATGACTGAAAATGACTGAATAACAAAAATGAAGGACTTGGACTAAATTATGCCTAAGGTCCCTTCCAGCTTTCAATCTTGTGATCCTACTCCAATCCCTTTATTTTAGAGACGATTAATCTGAAGCCCAGAGCAGGGAAATGACTTTCCTTAAGGTCACATAGCCAGTTAGCTCCAAGGCCATGACTAGAACCCAACACTGCTGAGTTTCCAGGATTTTCTCCAGGATTTTCCACTCTTCCACACTACCTCTAGCTCTGTTCCTTTCCCTTTGAAGTAATGATCCAGAATCCCCTCCCTATCCCTCCCTCCAAAGTAAAACCTGTCTTCTCCCAGCCCCCAGAGTGTGTGTTCCACATGTGATTATAATTATGGAGAGCACAGCCAAGAGCCCTAGGCCTCGATGAACAGATCTGGGCTTGGTTACAGGCCATGTTTCTGTCTCCCGATAGAAAAAAAAAATGAAAAAGTTGAACAAATGCTTTTTAATCCCAAAGCACACCAAACCCGGCTGTATTTAGGTTGAGGGTGGGCAGTAAAAGGGGGGAGGGAAGGGAGAAGGAGACCATTTTGTTTCTCACCCAGAAAACTGTGTCTCTTTATTGGTTTACGAGCTTGGCTGCCTTGGCCCCAAGATTTGAACTTTTGTAGGTTAAATTCTCCCTTCTCCCCTCTCCTAGCTTCCAAGAGGGTTTCCAGGAGCTAAGATCATCTTCAGTTTTTAAAATGCCCACCTGCCTATCATTAAAGTTCTCCTGACCCTCTCTCTCTCTCTCTCTCTCTCTCTCTCTCTCTCTCTCTCTCTCTCTGAGTCTCCGTTTCCTCATCCATGAAAATGGAAAGGGTTAGACAAGATGAGACTAGATGATTCTAACATGCCTTCTAGCTTAAAATTCCACAGTCCTGTGGCATCTTTGTATGACTTTCTTCAACCTGAAGGTCTCTAGAAAAGATAACTATTTGATCTTTTTTTTTCTTTTTGGATGGGGGAAGGTAGGGCAATTGGGGTTAAGTGACTTGCCCAAGGTCCCACAGCTAGTAAGTGTTAAGTCAGATTTGAACTCAGATCCTCCTGACTCCAGGGCCGTTGCTCTATTCACTGTAACACCTAGCTGCACCATTTTGATTTTTTTTTGAGCTATTTGTTCTTTTAACTTCCTCTCCCCACCTCCACTTACACACACACACACACACACACACACACACACACACACACGGCCCAGGGATCAGCAATAGACAAATGCCCAGGATATAGCCTACTCAGGGGCCCAATGACGTCAACTTTTTAAATAATACTTTTTACAAATGACCACATGAATTTTAGAACCAGAAAATCTGCTGTCCCATAATGCATAGGTCCTTATTCTGAGAAGCAGTGAAGTGTAGTGGAAGGACCTTAGAATTTTTGCATCAGGAGAAGGGGTTAGATTCCTAGCTTTGACTTCTTCTTAGTTGTATGAACCTGGATAAGTCTATTCATTTCTCTGATTCTTGGTCCCCTCATGTATAACATGGGAATAATGAAATCTGTCCTACCTAACTCATAGGTCTTGTGAGGACTGTTCTTTGTAAACCTTAGAATACAATATAAACACAAGCAGTTACTGTGTGTTATGGGACTTTGCGTGATATCAGGACTGAATCATGTGGTGATTTTTCTTTTTTTATTTGTCCGCAGCAAATCACAGGATCACAGAATGTTAGAGCTGGAAGGAACCAGTGAGATCTTTGATCCAGCCTCTGCTCACTTGAAAGAAGAGGAAATTGGAGGCTTAGAAACCATCTTCTGACACATGGAGAAGATTTGATCTGCCTTAGAGAAAGGAATGCTCTCATCAGTGAAAACACAGATCTTTTGTAGTATTATTATACTAAAAGTACTAATGGGTGTGTGTGACCCCCTCATATACTAATTGTACTAATTGGTGATTAAGAAAACCAATAATTAGTAATCATTTTATTCATTTTAAATAATTAGTACAAATAATTAGATTTTCATCGAACTTTTAAAAACTAACACTTTAAAAATTTTCACTACGGCTCTGTGAGGTAGCTGGGGGTAAATGTGCTTCTCCCCATTCTACAGATGAAGAAACTGGGGACCAAAGCAGTTAAGGAACCTGTTCATAGTCAAACAACTAGTCAATGGTGCAGTTAGGATTGGAATTTGGATCCATTGACTACCGATTGTTGATAGACTAGATATCTGTTGCTCTCTCTTCTCAACCTAATTGTACAATTTTGTCCCTGTCCTTGTTGGAGTTCGTACAACACCAAAGGGACATTTTGCAATATCCAGGACAAGTTTTGAGAACCAAAGAGAATCCTTATAAATACAGGGAGAATTTGTCACTTTGTTGGGCTCCACCAATACCCAACCAGACCTAGAGGCAGCTCTAGACTCTCATGACCAACTGCCTTTTGGACATCTTGAGCCAGAGGTGTCTCAAATTCAACAGATCCAAATGTGAATTCATTATCTTTCTCTCCAAATGCTCCCTTCTTCCAAACTTCCTTCTAAAGTGAGGGGTACTACCACCTCCCAGTCTGCAAGGGGGCATCATCCTCAGCTCCTTCTTTCTTGAATTCACTCCCTTCCATACTCCCAATCCATTACCCAGTCTTGTAATTTCTACAGTCATAACATCTCTAGTATATTCCCCCTTCTCTAGTACTACTTTCACCCAACTAACCATTGGCTCTCATCCTCTCACACCAGGGCTATTGCAAAAGCCAATAAATAGACTTGGTCTCCCTACCCCAGTCTCTCCCCATTCCAGTCTACCCTCCACTCAGCTACCAAAGTGATTTTCCCAAAGCACAAGTTTGATCATGTCACACACACCACCCCCAACTCAAAAAGCTCCAGTGGGTGCTTATTACCTCTAGGATCTAATATACAATCCTAAAACCCTTCACAACCTTCCTACCTTTCCAGTGTCTTTTTCACTGAAATTCCAGCCCCCCAGTTCTATGCCTTTTCACTCATCTATTCCTGGAATTCTTTCCCTCTTGACCCTTACCTCCTGATGTTCTTTCCTGGCTTCCTGGCTTCCTTTAAGACTAAGTGAAAATCTAATTTTCTTCAGGAGACCTTTCCTGGTTACCTTTACTGTTAATGCTTTCCCTCTGAGGTCAACTAACATCTTCTTTACTGTATATCTTGTATGTGCCATTTGAAAAATGTCTCCCCCATTAGAATGTGAGCTCCCTGAGGACTGAGTTTTTGCCTTTCTTTGTATCTGCAGCACTTGGTACTGGATTATAGTAAGTCCTTAATATTGTTGTTTGTCCTTCATTTTTGAAGAGGACCAGTGACATCATGGGATGATGCCTTGGCTTGCACTTGAATTGAATTAAGTGAGGCAGAATTGCACAAGGTTATCAGTCTCACTCTTTTCCAGAGTCATCAAAGTCCAGTGGCAAGATAAAAGTCAGGACAACTAGCAATAGCCTGGGATGCAGTGGATGACCTTTGCATCTTCAGCGGCTGACCAAACTCTAAGTGTTCCACAATGCCTGCTTTGACCACCTTCATCGCCCTTGGAACAAATTTTTAGTTTTGGCAGTTTCACCAGGGGAAGTCTTCATAGAGTTGGAATAGACATCCCCTGACCTCACTAATGGGTCTGAGGCCTGTTGATTACCCTCAACCTTTTTTAGCCCATCTGTTTAGATGGTTTTACCTGACTTGGCCATTGCCCATGCTACAGCTTTTTGGAGCCCCGGGTGAGAGTTGAATGAAGGTGGACACCAAAGGTGGATAAACAGCCTTGAAAAGGGCTCAGCAGCCCTCTTACCAGAGGTGCTAGTCCTCCCTGAACACCCCATATGCCCTAAATAAGCCCTTAATAAATGTTTGTTGACTGAGAATTTTTTTGACATACTAATATCCCTGATGGGCCAAGTACTAACTAAACAAAAAATGACAAGGAAGAGGGAAACAGACCTATCAACACAGACACAAATAACTGATGCAATTGATAATCACCCATTGAATATTGGCCCCAACCATTCTCCAGAAAGGAATTCTTTAATTGGGGAAAACACCCCTGGTTCAATGTGACTTCTAGACAAGCAGTTGGCTGATTGAGGCAGAAGGCCAGGCATCTGAGTACAGAGAGAGCAGTCCCTTGGATTTATAGACTGGAGAGGGCTATGCTGCTCTGGGTTTGAGGCCAATGGAGAGGTCAGGAGATTGGTCAAAATTAGGGAGGCTTTGAACTGAGCTCAGGGCCTTGAGGGAAATGCCTTTGAAGTGCTAGAATGTAATCTGGGTTTCCATCTTCTCTGGAGACAAAGAACACAGCAATCACCCTGCAAACTAAGAAAACCGTATTTCATTAAGCACAAGTGACTTTGTTGTGTAATGTTTGTGAATGAAGAGTAGGGGAAAAGGGGAAAGAGAGGACCTTTTCCCATTTCTCTTTCCACTTTTAAATAGTTCAGTCGGTCTTTAGATCTGTCCCGAAGAAACAAAGAAGAAAAGAATTTCCTAGGTCTGATCACCACAATCTGGTGGTCTGGATGGAAGCCTGGGAAGTTAGCCAGTTTTTCCTCACCTACACATGGCTCCATACCTACATCTCCCTTGGATCAGTAGGGCTCTGGATTATTTCTGGGAAGAAATAACACATCCGTCCTATTCCAGGGTCTCACAACCTTGACAACCTGACTATTCTTTCTTGGTTCTCATAATTCAATTAAACAAACATTGCAAGAGACACAAAAATGAGCGACAGAGGTCAGGGCTGTTTTTGTCTTTGTATCGAATATGCTCTAGAGTGCTTTCCCAATGCCCACTCTTGCACATCTCTCTTCAGAATTCTAGGGGTGGTCTTGAGGGATTGGGGATAGTTTTCTAGTGCTATAGTTTACAAACCCCCACCAGGGTACTTCCTCCATGATTATCAGTTGATAAAAATTAGTGAGCCAAGCTGAATTAGAAAAAGGTGTTTATTTCATTTAGGTAATATAGTAAGGAGAGTTGATATAAAACATCCCCCCAAAAGTCTGTGACACACACACTTCTATCAAGATATACTGAGACTAGGGGTAAGCTTAGAGTATATATGGTAATGGGGGTAACTCACAGCTCTTAGAAGTCCTTTATTTGAAGAGTCTTCAAATGTCCCCTTATGTAACATTCTACTAGGCTCCTCATAGGGTCCTGAAGTTGTCTTTCCTGAGTATGTCTAATTTGTCCTTGCCTTGTCTTGGGGCTTGGGAATGAGTGGGTAGAGGGAGGGGAACTGATATTTGTCTCCTCCCCACCACCTGCAAATACCAGGTGACTGCCTCTCAGGGACTTGGCAAGAATGCCTCTCTCCAGGTTCACTATTGCTATTGCCTGGGTTCCAAACTGTTCTGCTATTTTATATGCAACCCACAAGAACATAACTGGAGTTTTTTTTGCCAGTTCTAAGAACCTTCTTGTGTAGTATCATTTTACTTCATCCAATAACCTTCTCACCTTCAAAATGGGTCAAGAATCCTTGCAATCTAATTAAAATGCCTTTGATTTATTGACTCAGTGGAAATGACCATCACCAGTTGTCTTGAGCTATGTGTTGCCACTGGACTCAGATGACCTTGGAGGAAAGAGTGAGGCTAGTGACTTTGCACAGCCCTGCCTCACTTAAATCCAATTCACTTGCAAGTCAAGACATCACACTCCTGATGTCATTGGTCCTTTTCAAGAAGGGGTCAACAACAAACAATAGAGATGTCCAGGCCTTATCCATTCTCAATTCATACCTCAGATTAGCTTAATCAAGAAGTCAAGAGCCTCTAATTATTGAGGGATATGGAACACCCCTCTTACATGCATAATCTTAGCTCCTCAAACGGTGACTGGCACATAGTAGTGTATTTCTATAACGCTCTAAGGTTTACAGAATATTTTCTTCACAACAACACTGTGAAGTAGGATGGTCAGTCAACTGACTGGCACTGATATAATAAATAAACTAGCAATTATGGAGTAAATAAAATAAAGAGGTTCTTTCTCAGGATCTCACATGTATTAAATATAAGGACCAGGACAAGACTTGGTCATTATCCTAGTAGGACACAGGACATATAAGTGGATACAACATAGAACATGGGAAGATAGGGGAGGTAGAGATTATTTCCAGATGGTGTTAATCAGAGATTTCATGGAAAAAGGGCATTCAAACTGACTATTGAAGAATGGGCAGAATTTCAACAAATAGCAATGAAGGGGGAAGGGAATTACAGACAGAAGAAGCAACATGAGCAAAAGCATGGGGGGAAAGGGTGCTAGGGAAAGTACATGGCATGTGTGGGGAATGGTGAGTAATCCAGTTTGGTGAAGGCATGGGATGATGAAAGAGAATAGAGGGAGAAAATAGTAGAAAGGCTGATTGAGGCCAAATCATAAATGACCTGGAAAGTCAGTTTAAGAAGTTTGAACTTTATTCTGTAGGTAATGGAATAAAGCGGGGAAGTGTCATGATCAGAATTATACTTTGAGGAGGTTACACTGGCAGCAATATGTTTAAAGGATTGGAGACGAAAGAAGCTAGAGGTGAGGATATGATTTTAAGAGTTTTAGCAGAGCAGTTAGGTGGTACAGTAGATAGAGCACCAGCTCTGGAGTCAGGAGGACTTGAGTTCAAATTTGACCTCAGATATTTACTAGCTATGTGACCCTGGGCAAGTCACTTAACCCCAATTGCTCCCTCTCTTCCCCTCCCCCAACAACAACAAAAAAGGTTGTAGCAATAGGCCAGGGGCGATATCATGAAGAACTGAATCAGAATGATGTCCTTGGGAATTGATAGGAGATATGTAAAGTTAGAATTGATAGGACTTGGCAACTGATTGGATGTGAGAGGTGAAGGAGAGAAAGAACCAAATGTGATTCTGACTTTCTGAGGCTGGGATGGTGATGCCATGATCAGAAAGAGGAAGCTGGAAAGAACTGGTCTTGGGGGGAGGAAATGGAGTTGAGTTTGGAGAATGCTCATCCTTGGTCATTAGTAGAGATGAAAAACAGTCAATTGTAGTGTCAAGCCATGGAAGAGGATCCAGTTTGGGATTTTCCAGAACCTGAAGTAAAGTAACTTGGTTAGAACCTCAATGCATGTAACTAGGTTCCCATAGCCTGTGTAAGGACAGAGAGCTCCCAGAGCCAAGGCCTGTCTCTGTGTTCTCCTGTAGCTGCCTTGGCTAGCTCTCTTGATGGGAACAGCAAGTCACCAGTTCCATTTTCAGAAACATATCTGGACTGTCTTTTTTAATTTGCTCAGACCAAGAAAAACAGAGGGTGTGTCCCTCAAGATTCACTACAGGAAAGTCCTTGGTGTGGGGCAGGACAAGGAGTGGCCAAGAATGACATGCATGTCATGACCTCTCTGCCCTCACCCAAAAGAACCCCACAATGACTTCCTCATCTTGGAGAGGCTGGGACAGGGAAGTAGGCGGCCTTTGGAATCCCCCCCCATGCTGGGATTCTGATAATGCCTCCTTGCAGCACCTCACACACAACTTTGGCTGCTTAGAAGGGAGGGGGAGATAAGAAACAGACATAATTTCCAGGAAGGAGAACAGCCAAAAATCCAGTCCAGGGTGAGGGATGGCAAAAAGCCAGGAAGAGGTGTTAGGGTCCAGGGGAAGGCTGGGGGAGAAAACAAGAGAGAGGAAGAAAAGTTCAATTTTCCCAGGACCATGAAGGAGAATGCATGTGCAAAGATCTTCACAGAACAAACATATCGTGGGCTAGTTAGGGCCATGCTTCCAGCTTGGTGCTTGTTCTAAGCCTGTCTGACCAACTGATTAGGACATGATGCCCTAAAAATAGGAGTGCCTATGGTATCTTTGAAGTAGTCCTTCGCTAGGAAAATTAGGGAATTGGGGCATAAATTTGCTGAGCATAATTCCTTTTGAATTCTGTCCTTTGATTTATTACCTGCCCAGTCATAGAATCATTTAATTCAGTTCAGCAAACACTAGTTAAGCCCTTACCTTGTGGAAGACACCATGCTAGGGGCTGGGGGGTACAAAAACACAAACAAAACAACCCCTGTCCTCAAGGGGCTTACATTCTGTCTTGAAGATACAACATGAACACAATTGAATAAATATTGACTTTGTACAAGGTATTTACAAGAGGCAAATATGTTGGGGGTAGAAATGTCAGGGAGATCTTAATATGTAGGATGTGGTATCTGAGTTGTGATTTTTCAAGGCATGGGGATTCATGGAATGTTAGAACTGGAAGCATCCTTTGATAGCGTGTAAGTCAATCTTTTCATTTCATAGTCCCAAAACAGTCCCAAAGAAGTAAAGTGACTTGCTTAACAATGAGCTCGATAAATGTCATTTTGGGAAGATTTAAAGTTCGTGATATACTTTACATGCATTATTTGAGCCTCGCAATAACCCTGAAAGTTAGATACTATTATTATCCTCATTTTGTAGATAAGGAAACTGAGGCTCAGAAAGATTAAGGGATTTGCCCAGAGTCACATAGCTAGGAAGGGTCAGAAGTCAAATTCTAACTGGAATCTTCCTAACTCCAAACTCAGGATGCACACTATGCCACTGTACTGTAAGACCATGGACTGAGTAGATGAAATAATGATCAGAACTAACATTCAACAAAGTTGTGAGATGTGCTGACTCTGGTCCCATACCATCTTTCTTTAGGAGCCTTTCTTTCCTTAATTGCAAGTCTGCTAATCCAAGACACATAGTACTCCAGAGGCTCCTTTTTGCCCTGTGTCTAGGCCTACCTCTCCCTCTCCCTCTTAAAATTACTACAAGACCTCTCTGAGCTAGGTTGGAAAAGATTTTATAAATTAATTCAGTTAGAGTATTAATTACATTTGTCCCCAGGATTCGGTTTGAATTTTAGCTGGAGAGAATGCCTTACCCCAAAGGAATGCATCTCTAACAGTGGAATTCCAGGCACTACAGCCGGCCAGTAGAGAATTTATTTGGATGTTAGGGACCTTCCCGAAACCTACAGAACTGACAGCAAAGTTGTGAGACAGTCTCCAGTCCCATCCCATCTTTCCTATCCAGTCTTTATCAAGATCATGGAGATCATCAGGTCATATAGATGATTTTGTTTAGGTGAGGAGGAGGCAGGCCTGGGTGGTCACTAAAATTTCTTCTAGCTCTAATATTCTAGTATTATAGATGTGCTTTGTTCTTCTCTGTGTATATAGCTGTATGTGACCTTAGGTGTTGCTGGGAGAAACAGTCAAGGGAGAGAGTCCCAAATAGGGGCATCAGAATAAACTCTCAGGTGCCCTAAGCCAAAGCATCAGAGAGGGCTCCTATGCTTCTGTTCATCTCTAAGCTAAAATCATTCATCATGGTCCCTCTGAGCCCTGCCAAGATACATGGGCTGCTTGGGGGATCTTCTATACTTCTAGGCTCCTTGCTTCCCTGCTTCCCACCCCCACAATCAGCAACCATCCAAAGATAACAAAATGACTCTTGCAAGGAATGCTGGGCTGTGAGGGAGGCTTTCATAACTCGCACATTCTGTGGTTAATGTTTGTTTCCCCTTCTCAACCTTGGGTGATCTTCCCTAAAGAAACCAAATGAAATACAACATCTGGCTGCTAAGCTCTCTTGCTAGAGAAGGAGGCAGGCACTCTCTGAGTCAAAAATGTTCAGAGAGGAAACCTAAGTAAAGCATTCAGAGTTGTCCAAGCCAGGCAGCTCCCTTATTTTCCTCCCTTCTCCCTCCTTCCCTTTATGCCATGGATCTGGCTCTTCCTGTAACTCCAAGACTGCTCACTGACTCCTTACAATCAGTGATGGAGTCCAGCCAAAAATTCAAGTACCTTGATTTGACCACAGGTGGAATTCCAAGAGATGGTGCCTTCCATACATTCAAGAGCTTTCTGAGGTTGAAGAGAGAGCCCAGGAGGATGTTCTCTGATGCTGTGGAAATAGCAGATTAAGCTGGGGAGACAAAGCTTTGTTAAAGCTTACACCCTTTAACCATGCCTGCCATCACTCCTTCCCTTTGGACCAACAGGTGTGGAACATCCCAATCCAGGAGCTTAAGCTCTGGAAGGACTCATCAGTTAGAATTCTAACAATGTCCCAGTCAAAATGTTTGAGTGAGCAAACTTGGGTTTGAGTGTTAGATCCAGACAAATCAACTCAATTTTGTTGAGCTACAATTCCCTCATTTTTAAAACAGGGATGATAAATAATACATTTAGCGTCTATTTCAGAGAATTGTCATGAGGATGATACTTGGTAGTCCTTAAAGGTGTATATATAGGTGTAATCTATTATAGGTATATGGAGGCTTGTCAGGGAGCTCCCCCAATCAATTTATATGTGTATATACATATATGTTATATATGTGTGTGTATATATTTATATATATATTCACATGCACATGTATATGTATATGTGTGTATAATATACATCTATACATTGTGTGTACACATATATAATGTGTATTGTGTATATATACACATGTGTATGTATATGTTTATGTTTACACATATGTGTGTATACACAAATGGACAGATAGGTGAACTAATGATGGGTGGTCTAAAGAGGTGGAACCAATATTCTAATCCAGACTTTCTGACACTAAATTGCGCATGTGTACACACACATGTGCAAACACATATATACACATAATGTGTGTATATATGTATATATACCACCTGTACTATATGTGCATTTATATACATGTATATTTTATTGTTGTGTCATGTTCAGTTGTGTCCAACTCTTCATGGCCCCATTTGGGGTTTTCTCGGCAAAGATACTACAGTGATTTGTCATTTCCTTCTCCAGCTCATTTGACAGATGAGGAAACTGAGGCAAACAGGGTTAAGTGACTTGCCCAGCATCACATAGCTAGTAAATATCTATGACCAGATTTAAACTCAGGTCTTCCTGACTCCAGGCCCAGAGCTCTAACCACCAAGCCACCTAGCTACCCCACACATATATATATATTACAGCCTAATTCTATAAAAGATCATAAGATCATAGATTTGGAGCTGGAAGGCCCCAGAGGTCAGCTAGGCCAGTCCTTTCATTTTATAAGTGAGGCAACTAAGACCCAGAGAGGATGAATGTTTTGTTCAGGATAACACAGGGAAATAACATGCCCATTGACACCTCCCTGGGAAGTCTAAAGTCATCTTTTTTTTTCAGATGCAATGACTGGGGTTGCCCCCAAGATGAATCAATTGGTTCCCAATGTTACAGGGGTTCCCTCTGTGCTGGCCGATAAAAGGGAACCCATATAAGCTTTTTGCCTCTTTCTGGTCATAGAATCAGAATCAAAAGCTGGAGGAATCTTAGCAGTTCATCTAATCCAACTTTCTCATTTTACAGATAAGGAAACCAAGGCCCAGATAGGCTGTGACTTACTCAAGGTCATCCCAACAAGAAGCAGAGTAGAGATTTAAGCCCACATCCTGTGACACTGAATTCAGTGTTCCTTCCATCACACCTATTGTCTCCCTAGTCCATTTTACTTTGTCTGTTAGGTACTATACCATAGCCTTGGGAGACAATTGGAGAAGAGGAAGGACCTTTTCTCTCTTTGAGTCCTTATGGAGGAGCTGAGAGAGATTTAACCCACATTTGTGGAGAACTAGGCAGGAGTTATATACAGAGATTTGGGGGGACAAAATGGACCAAAGTTTGCGATGTGGGGTAAAAGGGAAAAGGGTAGTCACTGGGACTAAACACAGTGTATGTGAACCCAGAACTTGGGGGCAATGGGCTACAGGTTACAGTATCATTTGAGATAAGAAAATACTTCTTTCTATCTAACCAAGTTTCCTCATGCTAATGTTTGAGCTTTTTTGCCATTTTTTCTGTGTTATTTGGTAATAGGGAATATTTGCTTACCATCCTCGGTATGGGAACCCTTCCTTTTCATCTGATATGGTATCAAAAGGTCTCTTGGCTTTCTCATCCCCAGGTGTGATAATCCCACATTCCCTCTTCCCTTTCATTCTCTCTGACCTCTTTCCAAATTCCCCAGATGCTTCACTCAACAATTTAAGAGTGCCCAGAGCTGGATCCTGGAGCTTTGGCTAGGTTTGAATGTTCCTGAGTTCAGTGGGAGAATTGCCTCATCCCTCCTCCATGGGACCATTCCAAACTCCTGGGGCCTGAGCTGCATCCCCCACCCCACCCCCACCCCCTAGCGTCCTCACCTAAACAGGTCAGAAATATCTCCTTACACAATCAGCACTTAAGCAGTTAGGATGAAATAGAAATCATTGTGAAGAGGTAAGACACGGACCCAAGTGGGTGATGGAAAAGGCAAGTGTCAGAAGAAAACCCAGAACTCTGTAGTTCTCTTGAATCTGACACATTAAAAAAAAATTTGAGGGTCTTCCAATTTTCTTTCTGATGTGCAGGGACCTCACTAAGAAATTACTCACCCCCAGATAAGAGTAAAGAGTCTGAGGGGGCCCAGGAGCTTGATTAGTCATTGCTTTGAAATTTCCATTGGCTTACATGTGTTTTTTTAAGTGATTTTTTAAAAATCTATCTTTAATTGGCTCCCTACAAAATGCCTTGGGAGCCAGAGGAGACTGAGAGTGCCAGAGAGGAGCTAAAAAGAAGAGAGAATCTACTAAAGGCAGGGCCTGAGCCCTGGGCAGGGTCCTGGTCTGGCACAGGGCCAAGGTGAACACTGGAAGCTGCTGGGACATTCTGTTGAAAATGTCTCACATTCTCCTAAATTCCTGGAACATTCCTCTGAGGACAACAGGGAGCTTCAGGACTGCTACACAGCTCCCAGCAGTCATTGCGCAGGGGTAGGGAAGCTGGCGTGTGAGGTCCTTCAGTAAGTCCTTCAGCATTAAAAGATTTAACCAGTGGCATCGTTGGTCTCACAGACTAATAAAGCTACAAAGAATTTGGGGACGACTGAGTCCTTATGGGTCAAAGGATTTAATCATATCCTGTGCCACAGGGATAATTCCAGATGTTAACTCCACATAGACTCTCAGAACATTATTACACCTATTAACTTGAATTTCATAAATGAACCAGTCATGGTTCCCCAAGCAGCTTTATGTCTTTTTCCTGTCGTGGTACTATTACAAAAACCCACAGGAAAATAACTGCTGGTTATGAAAGGTTGATACCTGCACAGTTGATGAATCAAAGGTTTTGGTGGATTATAGAAAAGACTAAAACAGTGAGCCAAAAAGACTAAACACTCCCATCCCCACAACTTTGGCTGGGCTGGACTTCAAGGTCATCTCAGGAGAATTCTTCCCTGATCTCCCTTTCTTTAGGAAGGAGGAGGCAAAATAGACCCGGACTCAAGGACCCAAACCATCAGGTGGCATTTGAAGGTTGGGTGAGAGAGCTCTAAGGAAGTGCCAAAGTATTCCAGACATATATGTGTATATGTGTGTGTATGTATATACATATATATAAAAATAGTTTGTTATACTATATTATTATATATTATATTATATACTATAATATAGTATAAGTAGACAAATTCACTCACTCAGTGTGATGTGAGGAACACTAGAATTATATTGGAAAGGAACTTATAGATTATTTCACATCAGGGTATTAATGACTGACATATATTACCCTTCCCTGGGGTATTTTTTTAACAACAACTATTGTTATCATTATTTATTATTATTAGAGTGTTTTAAGGTTTATAGAGCACTTTACAAATGTTATCTTATTTTTAACTTCACAACAGCCTTTTGAAGTAGGTGCTATTATTATACCCATTTTATAGGTAAGGAAACTAAGACAGACAGCAGTTAAATCACTTGTCTAGGGTTAAATAGCTAGTAAATGTCTAAGGTAGAATTATGAACTAGGTTTTCCAGAATCTAAGTATTGCACTCTATCCACTGTGCCATCTAGCTCCCCTAAGTATTTTTAATTAAATTTTTTTAATCAGCAATAACCTGACTTCTCTTCATCCCACCCTTTCCCACCCCAAAATTGAGAAAAATCTAAAGCCCCATTACAAATGTGTATAGTCAAGCAAAACAAATTTCCGTATTGGCCATATTCTCTCTCTCTCTCTCTCTCTCTTATCAAAAGGTGGGTAGAATGTTTCATCATCAGGAATTGTGGTATAGGGAGAGAAAGTGGAGATACCTCTTGTAGATCTTATTGGGAGTTAACTACAAAGGGCAGAAGAGACATAGAGTAATAGCACGTGCTTAATTAAAGTTTGTTTTACTTAGGACTAGCACCTCCCTTAATCTACCCTCCTTCTTATTCTCCCTTCTCCTCCTTCCTTCCTATTTCTCTGTTTTATAAAATGTATTTCTGTGTGCATGCATTCTTCCACCCTTTGATCAGTTCAGATGAAAGTGAAGTTCATCTTTCAGCTGCTCCCCACATTTCATCAACCTTGTGTGTATAGACTTCTACTTGTAGGTCCTGATTATGTGAAACAATTTTTTCTAACCATTCTTTCCTTTCTCCACCCCAAACCTAGACAAAATATTCCTCTTGTCCGTTCCTTTCCATTCTTTTTTAAAGATCATCAAGCCATCAAAGAACTCCTCCTAGCCCTTCTGTCTTATTATGTATAATCTATAACCCCTAATGATAGGAGGATTTAAAGGGGGAACATGTGTCATCTCCCCATATTAGAAAGCAAATGATTTTTCCTTGTTTAGTCCCTTATGACTGTTCATTCCTGATTATCTTATTAAATTTCTCTTCACTCCTGTGTTTGTACTTCAAAGTTTCTACTCAACTCTGGTCATTTCATCAGAAATGCTTGAAAATCCTACATTTCATTAAAGGTCAATTTCCCCCTTGTAGGATCCTATTCAGTTTTTCTGGTTAAGTTATTCTTGGTTGTAAAACTATATCCTCTGCCTTCTGCATCATATTCTAAGTCCTCCTCTTCTTCAGAGTGACACCTGCTAAATCCTATTTAATCCTGACTATAACTCCTTGGTACTTGAATTCTTTCTTTCTGGTTGCTTGCAGTATTTTTTTTTACCTGGAAGCTCTGGATTTGGGCTATAATGTTCCTGAGATTTTTCATTCTGGGATTTTTTTCAAGAAATGGCTAGTGGATTCTTTCTATTTCTACTTTACCCTCTGATTCTAATAGATCTGGGCATTTTTTTAATGATTTCCTGAAATATGATGTCTAAGCTCCTTTTACAGTCATGGCTTTCATCTAGTCCAGTGATTCCTATGTTACCTCTCTTCTATCTATTTTCCAAGTGAGTTCTTTTCACTATCAGGTGTTTTACATTTTCTTCTTTTGACTTTGTTTTAATGTTTCTTTTTGTCTCATGGGGTCATCATCTTCTATTTGGACCATTTGGTCCAGGTAATCTGTTGCTTGAGCAAGGTTTTGTGCCCCTTGTGCCAAGTTGCTAATTTTCTAAGTTTTTCTTCTGTAACTCTCATTTCTTCTCCAGCTTTTTCCTCTAGCTCTCTCTTTTCATTTATAAAAATATTTTCAACTCTTAAAGACAAAACTTTTGATTTGTATCTTCCAGGAATCTTATTCAAATTTGTGCCTGAGCTGTGTATTTCCTTTTGGCTTTTTTTTTTTCTTGGAGTTTTGGAGTTGTTCTCTTTTAGGTTTCTGTCTCACTGTAGTGGCCAGCAAAGAAGTATTTAGTGCCTTGTTTCAGCTATTTAATTATTTAGCACCTTATTTTAGTTCATTTCTTTTGAGCCTTGCCCATGATCATATCAAATCTTTGTTAAGAAACAGAACTTGTGAAACCCACAGTGGGAGGGACTTGCCAAAGACAGGAACAGAAATTATGTAAGAGGTGGGCATAACAAGGAGGAGCTAATGACCACATATAAGGAGAAGCCCGAGATGAGAATGGGGAGAACTGAGAAGGAAACACTTTTGGTGGCAGAGTTGATAAGGGGAAAACTTGTGGTATCCCAGCACTCTGTTCTGTCTGTGTTGATTTGTGTTTGCAAAACTTTGTAGAGAAGTCCTGGGACCTTACTGGAAGCTCTGATTCCTGCCCTATTCCTGGGCTCTAAGCCACACACATCTGCTGCTTTCTCCTGCACTTGCTTCTTGCTCAGTAGACAACTTAGGGCCCAAGACGTTCCTCACCATGGAATGCCAACCCTAGGTGTAGTCCCCATCTCAGTCTACCCTGACCCTATGATTTGGAACTGGGTAGTAGGTAACAGAGGTAACACTTGGCACTTGTTCCTAAACCCTAAACAAGTTTAGGGCCCCTATCCTGGATCAGGGACCTTTTCTTGCCCTGGCACATAGCCTCTCCCTGCATTGGCACATTCCAGATGGCATGTTCCTGGCCAGACCCTATCCCTAGTATCTGAAGATCTTTATCTCCCTATGCCAACCTGGGCTAAAATATTCAGCACTGATTTTTTTTCTTGGATTTCCCGATCACAATTTTGTCTGGAGTGGTTTCTAGATCTGTTTGGAGGAGTGATAGAGTTAGTGGAGTAAGAAACTCACTGTAATTCTCCCTGCTATTGTTCCATTTTGGAATTTAGTTTGATTGACATTTCTGTATCTTTTTAAAGTTTGCAGAGCACTTGACTGACGTACTTTTATTTAACCCTCATGGTTGTGCTGGTGGGGTTGGTGCTATTATTATCCCAGATTGACATATAAAGAAACTGAGGCTTAGAAAAATGGGGTGACCTTTCCAAAGAGAAGTAACAAAGGAATGATGTAAACTCAAGCTTTTGGATTCTAAGTCTGATCCTACCCCAGGATAGCACATTACCGGTCCCCATTTCATTCCCTCCAAAAAAGGAGGAAAATGTCAGTGGCTTGCCATTGTGCCCTCTATAACTTGAGTGCAACTTTTCCCCAGAGTGCTCCCCTACACAGTAGTCCTTGATTCCTCATGTAACATGCACACTCATAGCTTCTGGCAGGCCCACAGAACATGTTTGGTGAGGATGATATAAAGGGAGTGTGCCTGTGGGCTCCAAGGCTGAAATCATAAGTGATTTGAGAGGATAACCTGAATGTGAGAGGCAAGTCTCAGGGCACCCCACTAGGGAAACTTCTGTGTTTTTGTTCTCCAACCACTTGGGGAGGGCTTTGAGACCTGGTTCATGATGTCCTGTAGGGAAAAATCTGAATACTCTTTCCCCCACCTCCAGCTCCCATTCACATGATAGCTGGTCAGGAAAAGAGCAGAGTTGAAAACTAAGTGAATGTGCCTGTGGCTACATTCTCATCTTCCTGAGTTCAAATCCAGCTGAAGACACAAGTAGCCATGTGGCCCTGGGCAAGTCACTTAATCCTGTTTGTCTCAGTTTCTACATCTGTAAAATGAGTTGGAGAAAGAAATGGCAAAGCACTCTAGTATCTTTTCCATGAAAACCTGAAATGCAGTCATAATGAATTAGCCATGACTGCAAAACAACCAAAATTCCAATTCAAGTTTATGTAAGATGTCTTTGAGTTGGAGGTGAATCAATGAAATACATGGTGATATAATGAAGGGGAGGAGTTTTTTCTGGTAGAATGGCAGCTGAGTCAAGATCTGATTTGTTTAATCCTCATCTAAAAAACCAAGATCAAGGAAGATACGGAAACCCAGGCACAAAGTGGTGAAGCTAAGAGGAGAGGACTACCTTCTTCTCTGAGAGTAAGAAAGAGCTTTTGAGTTATTGTTGTATAGGGTGGCCAGATGGGGGAGTGGATAGAGTGCTGGGACTGGACTCAGGAAGACCTGAGTTCAAATATGGCTTCAGATACTTGCTAGTTGTGTGACCCAAGGCAAGTCACTTTAATCCTGTATCCCTCCGTTTTTTAATCTGTAAAGTAGCCTGGAGAAGGGAATGGCAAACCACTTCAAAATCTTCATTAAGCCAAACAGTGGAACACGACTGAAGAATATCAACATTTTAGGTTGGAATGGGCAATAGATTGACAATACCCGCTCCTTATGATTGAATATGGTTAGACACTAGTCTCCCTGCTTTCTAGTTATTACACCTATTAAAATTCAAATGTGCTCTACAGGAAAAAAACAAACTGGAAGCCTATTGTCAGTTAACCAAATAGTTGGATTGAAATTATTGGGAGATGATCGCCTGAGGAGGCCAGGAAAATGGATGGGGCATTGAACGGGAGAAGAGAAGGCACAGAGAGGAAACTTTGCCAACTTCAGCTTTCCACCCCGGGCTAGCTCTGCTCCTTTTACAGTCTCTGGAGACTGTTTTTGTGCCACTGTGCCTGTAACGGGGCTTTCCTAATGCCTCCTGCACTCATCCTTACTCTCGGGCCCCACCACAAAAGCCCAGGGTGAGGGGAGAACAGTGCATAATCACCTCCTCAGAGTGCCCAAAGTAAATTCATTATTGCATTTAACAGAACGTGACAAATGTTGTTGTTTTTTTAAAAATTGGCAGAAGGAGTGCCCCCATCAGTGAGGTCACAGATAAGAGAAGTTAAAACCAAAATTCAAAGCAGTAATGATACTAATTATAATGATAATAACTAATATTTATATAGCTCTTAACCCTGTGCCAGGCAGTATGCTAAGGGCTTTAACAATGATTATCTCATTGGATCCTCATAACAACCCTGAGAAGTAGAGGCTATTAGTATCTCCGTTTTACAGATGAGGAAACTGAGGCAGATAGAGGTTAAGTGACTTGCCCAGGATCACACAGCTACTAAGTGTCTGAGGCCACATTAGAACTCAGGTCTCCCCACCTAGCTTAGAATCAAAGCTCCCTGGGCCTTGACTATTTTGCAGTCTCTCCAGGCCCAGCCCCCAGCCTCCAGTCCCCACCCCCCAGGCCTTCCTATTCCCTGCATCTCGGTGGAGAATTCTGACCCCAATGCAGATGGAGTCCCGAAGTAGCCAAAGGCCCAGATCTGCAGCAGGCCACTGGGGAAGGAGTTGAAGCCAGCTGCAGGGGACAAGACTTGACAACTCTTATTCAGTGAATTGCCAGTTTGTTCCAGACTGCTGCCTGGGCAGTTTCTCTGTCCAAGTCCTAAACAGTTGCAGCAGTGAGACGCAGAGTGGAGAAAGGGCCCGCTTTGTGCTCTCATTCAGCTCATTCCTCCCTTAAAACTCTGAGAAGGGTGTGACCCTGACCAAGAGCCACAAAAGCCTCCCCCCCACTTTCTCATCATTCCAGCCCTGACCCCACCCCCACCCCCTTCTTTCTAAGCTCTCTGCCTGGGGCAGTTTTCTTTTGCTGGGGAGTGGAAAATACATTCCTCCCTATAGCTTGGGAGGGCTGGTGATGCCTGGAGATTTATTTTAATATTCAACGATTATGGGACTTATTTGTGTATGTGCTTAGAATAGGGATGGGGAATCCAGGTTGGGTCTTAGATGTTGTCTAACATCCCTATTGACTGTTCTCTGTGGACTTCACAGAAATAAACAGTGCCAGATACAGCAGACCCTATGGGTAGGCAGCAAAGGCAGCCACCTCCTATGGCATACTTTAAGGAAAATTGAAGGAGCCTCCCCAACCTCAAAATATTTCTCTCATTTGACAAACTATGCCAATGCTTGTATACTTCCCAAGTGGGAACATAAGTCTATAAACAATGTCCCTCTAGGATCAACTCCAAGGTCTCTCCAGTCCCAAACTCTGTCTTTGAGAGGAACACCAAAAGCAGAGGTCCCCAAAGTCAGTGATACCACCCCCTGGTGGCACTGGAACAATGAGGAGGCAGCAGTAGCCTTGGGTGCAATTGGGGGTCATTGAAGAAAAATAAGGGGGCAGTGGAAGCATAAAGAAAGAAGAAAATTTTGAAAGATCCTTCATACCCGTTTCTTCTGTCATGTAACAGAATTAAAGTCATAGTGATTATTTTATTTTCCAAATA
This sequence comes from Gymnobelideus leadbeateri, assembly GCA_011680675.1. Taxonomy (NCBI): domain Eukaryota; kingdom Metazoa; phylum Chordata; class Mammalia; order Diprotodontia; family Petauridae; genus Gymnobelideus; species Gymnobelideus leadbeateri. The sequence continues at coordinate 47,299 of WOXC01002259.1, forward strand.
AACACACAAAATGCAAGTTTTAATGAATGAGTGGTCAAGTCCACTGATAGGTCTTAAATGTTGGCAGACCAGCTTGTCGGGATACATCTGCAGTAATGACTTGTTTGTGCAATATGACACAATGTTGCACTATCAAAATTTCCATGCAAGAAAAACCTCCACAAATTTACAGTGCTATTAAATTTAAGATGTTCCATTTAAAAATATATATTATATATTTTTAAAAATAATGCAAATTTCCGGGGCGGCTAGGTGGCGCAGTGTGTAGAACGTCGGCCCTGGAGTCAGAAGGACCTGGGTTTGGATCCGGCCTCAGACACTTTAATGCACATACAAATAAATAACCTAGCCGTGTGACCTTGGGCAAGTTACTTAACCCCAATTGCCCTCCAAAAGGCAAAAAAAAAAAATAATAATAATGCAAATTTCCTAAAGAAAAACTGAAACCATTAAAGGGTTAAAGAAAGTAGATTTCCAGGGAGGTGCTGAATATTTTTTTTTTTAGGCAAGGGTAAGCCAAATAAGTTTGAGAACCTCTGTAACAAAAAATGGTTCAGAGGAAGCCATGGTCACCTGCCATGATGTCACTTCCCCAGCTTAGTGAGATGTTTCAAGCATCCTTAATTCATTTATGGTCTTACATCTATGGCAGTGAAAATGCAACATGACTCAAATGATTTGTCTGTCATCCAAGAGATTATATAAACCTGTTTCCATTCATTACTCAGAGTAATGAGTTTCATAAATTGCCTCCCTGCACAGTGAAGTAGGGTTACCTTTTATTTGGAAGTAAGTGACAAGTGCTCTCTGATAACTGACCCAAATGAAGTCTGGGGTAATCTGGTTAATCCAATATCATGGTTTCTAGGGTAACCACTCACACCAGAAGTAAGTTTCCAATTTTCAAAGGACTAGAATATAATGAAATGCATTTTCTTGAATGATTTAACTCTTTCTTGGTTCTTCAGAATGGATTTCAGAATCTTACTGATCCTCAGAATCATCATTCTGAATATTAACTAGAAAGCCTGATGAGAACCAGAACTTCCAAGAAATACAATCTTAGTCAATAGAACATGTGTGTTCATATTTGCTTTTACATATGATTTCAACAATGGGTGACTCAATTGAATCTCCATCCCCAGTTCTGTCTAGAGACCTGTGAACTCTGAAACAGGACTTTTCTGGACTTCATGTGGCACCCATGCTCTGCTGGCCCTAGGAATGGACCATCCATTCAATTCTATCTCATAAACATTTTTAACCACCTTCTATATTTAAAGCACTGTGGTAGGCATTGAGGGTACAAAGACAAAAGGGAAAACCAATCTCTAATTTCAAGGAATTTACCTTCTCCTTTGGGTGGTGGGAGGCAACTAGGTAGCACAGTGGATAGAGTGCCAGCCCCTGGAGTCAGGAAGACTCATCTTCTGAGTAGCTGTATGACCTTGGGTAAGTCACTTAGCCCTGTTTGCCTCAGTTTCCTCATCTATAAAATGAAGTGGAGAAAGAACCACTTTGGTATCTCTACCAAGAAAATCCCAAATGGGGTCATGAAGAGTTGAACATAACTAAAATGACTGAAAAACAACAGGAGTGATGGGAAGGGTTTAAAATGAAAAGGAAAATGATTTTAAAATGTGCCAAGAACTATGATTAGCACAAGGGATACAAAGAGCCATTGAGACATTCCCTCATAAGATGCTATTAATGAGGAGAGAAAAAGTCTCAATCAATCAATTATTATTAGTGAGAAAAGCCTTGAGTGAAGGAATTGGCACCCATTGCATAGGGATTGTGTATGGATAGATAGTCTCAGGAAACTTGATTAGTCCCTGGAGGTTATCTATAAAATATCAAGCTAGATGAGAATTGGAGTTATTCCAGAGACTGGTAGGAGTCCTTCCTGAAGGGGTGCCATTTGTGGTGGGGAGGAGATGGAAGGGAGAAAAGAAGGTTCAGACCAGGTCTTCTGCCCCTCCCATCTTTGTTTAGAGGACTTCAAGAACTTTCAAGGACTTGGAAGATTTGGGAGGCACCATCACTGTTCTGGCTGTACTAGCATTGGTCTGCCCTCCACTCTCTGCCCTCCCCAAAAAAGCAGTGTATTGAAATTACTGGTACCCCTGACCACCCCACCAGTTAGAATAGCAAGGCTATAAATAGCCAGTATAAGGTAACAAGAATAGAAAGTAAGAATAGAAAGGGGAATACAGAAACCACTTACCAAACTGTCTCATAAATTGCCTGAGGCCACATCCTGAGGCCGTGTACTAAATCAGTAGAAGTCAGCTAGGCCTCAGGGTAATGGCCCCAGTCCTGCTACCTACCTGTCTGTAAGCTGCTGATAAACTCTAGTAGAACCAGCAAAATGTTATGTAAATTGGGAAACCCCAAAATTCTGCTGAGTTATTTTCATCTCCACAGTTCTGAGATTCTGGGTCCCAATAATCTCCTAGACCCAGGAATGTTATGGGTGCCAATTTTCTTGGGTTAACATGTTTCCTAGGATCAGTCAGTCAGTCAATGGACATTTGTTCTGTGTTTACTATACTCCAGGGACTATGCCAAGTGCTGAGGATTCAAAGAAAAGTTAAAGACTGCCCCTGGTTCAAGTGGCTCACAAATCCACCCGGGGAAAGGCAGAATGACATAATAAATATGAGCAGGCCTTGATGTCAGAAAGGCCTCCATCTGCCAATGCACACTAATTGTGCTACCCTGGGAAAGTCATTCAACCCACTCAGCACAACTCTCTGAGATGCCTTATCCTGTTTGGAATCAGCCTTCCACATTACTTCCCAGTTATTTGGTATTCATTCCAAGAGTCTCCTCAATGGGATTTCCCTACACCATTAAAATCATGTCTTCATTCTTCTCTAGATATTTTTCACCATGCCATGACCTCTTGTTAGCTTACACTGTCCTTGTGTCCACCTCACCCCAGAGGTTCACTGCTCTGGCCTTCTCATGATGGAAATGTGCCTTGATGGCCATCCCCTTGATTGTCTGGTTTGTCCCAGAATCTCCATTTTAAGGAAAGTGTTTAGGTTGGCCATGTCTTCATTCCTCCCTGGTCTCCACTCTTAACCCTCTAGATTTTCTCTAGCATACCCCTAGGAAGGTACTTTCTCCTTTTCCTGTCCTCCCCCACTGTCCCACCCTTCAGCTTCCTTTATGTGTTGTCTTCTTCCAGAATGTAAGCTCCTAGAGGGCAGGGATTGTCTTTCTGCTTGTATTTGTAGATCTAATGCTTAGCACTGTACCTAATACAAAGTAAGTACTAAATGCTTGTTGTTGTTTGTCCTTCATTCTCGAAGAGGACAATGACAACAGGGAGGTGATGGCATGATGTGAAACTGAATTGGATTTAAGTGAAAGAGAGCTGTGCGAAGTCACTACCTCACTTTCTCCTCCAGAGTCATCTGGGTCCAGTGGTTAGGTAGAGAACAGGACAACTGGAGATGGCCCAGAATGCAGTGGGGGATCTTGGTCTTTTTGAGCTAAGGACTTTAACAGATCTCAGTTTGAGGCATTGCCTCAGTCAAACTGAAACCTGCTAAAGATAAATGTTTATTGACTTGTAGATTTAGGGGGAAAAGAAAAAACAACAACACAACACACTCTGTTATAGGACCTTATTTCAAAATAGCACACTAAGACCTAACTAGTCAGTAATACCTTAGTATGAATTAATTTAACAGAACATTTCCTCCTTGGCTTCTGAAGGTAGGATACTGTGGGAATGGAAATTTCTGTGGTTGAGAGAGGAAGAAATTTTGGAACATAGGGTACTTCAAGGAGAACAGACCTGAGAGAGAAGCTAGAGAGGCCTCTGAGTAATCACTGACACATCCAGGGGAACTGGGGATGGGGAGAAGGGCACAGAAAGGGTGATGAGAAGAAGTCAAAAGTACGAAATAAAATGGTGCCCTCATCACAATTTGTTTCCAAGGAGCAACCCTGAATCTGGGGGGAGGAGCAAAAGAGGGGTTTCTCTCTCTTCAAGGGCTAGCAATGTTGTTATTAGTAAAAGGCTGGGTGCATTTTTTTTCTTAAGAAGGTCACAACTTAAAGTTCATCCCCTGTGACTTCCTTAGGAATCCAGCCTTGGCCAACTATGTGTCTAAGCATCAGATGCCACTGAGCACGACTTTGTTTTCTGCCTCCTCTTTAAGAAATAACTCAGGGCAGTTCTGATGGTTTTTTCTTCTGTACACATTTGATTTATGGCTCCAATTACAGGCCCTCCTCAACACTGCCAACAGATGTCTGTTGCAAGTCCACAATGCTGTTCTACTAGCTGTTTTCATTTGGCACAGATCCCCATCCACAGATCAAAGGAGGGACCCTCTCTCCACATTCTGAGACATAACAGGCATTCAGCAATCACCCTCAACTGGCTGTGGGTGGCTGGCCGAGTTCTATCACAACCGAGGGAGGGATGGGCAATCTCCTTCCAAAGAGATCCCCCTCAAAGAGGAGAGACTCCTTTGACTGTTTCCCTCCCATTCACTTCAAACCAGATATATGATTGCTTAGAGATTGTCCCATCCAGAACGAACCAAATAAATTCAGAGAGGCTCTTCCAAGCAAAGCCATATGCTTCTGTGTTAATTCCCAACCTTTTTGTTGAAATACTTTCTCATTGGTGTTTGATTCCTATTCTGCCTTTTTTCTCCCTTTCATCTCCCTCACTCCCCTATCCCTCAGAAGACTGATAGCAATTTGCTTTAATTGAATAAGGCTAGGGACTGGCTTGTGATTGTATTGGTATAGAAAACTCCCAGATAAAGAATTCCCTATGCCAACACAGGTTGGCAGCTTCTCTTCAACTTCTAATCTTAGAAAGTTGCCTAGAAAAAAAAAAGAAAGAAAATTGCCTAGAGAACTGAAAATGTAAGTGACTCGTCCAGGGTCACACAGCTAGTGTGTGTCAGATGTCGGACTTGACTGAGGTCTTCCTTACTCTGAGGCTAGGCTCTTTCTCCACAATGTTTTTTAATTGTTTCTTTTTTTTTTTAAATCAAAACTTAATTTTGGAAAAAAAAAGGCACTGCAAATATTTTTTCAAAAACCTTAACATTGAACATCAATGCAATCAGCTACACTTGCTTAGTAACTACTTACATTTAAATTAATTAATTTTGACATATAAAATACTGTAAACAGTTTTTTAGTTATTACCTCTGTAAGGGTGGGAGTCTCAGTCCCAGCTCCAATTAAGGTAATCACAGAAGGCCTAGATATCTCAATCAAATCAAAAAGCAGATGGCACTTCAGGAAGTATCTCACCTTTGGCAAAAAAAGAATCAGACACAGCTTTGGGCTTCACGGGTAATTCAGCAGGTCAATTCAGAATCTCACCTTCTCTAATTGGTCAAATCCAGGGGTAGAGGGTTCCAGAAAGAGAATTGTCCTAGAGGGTGAAGGATGAAGGAGTAGAGAAGAGAGTGGGAATCCCACCCTGCCCCCCCTACTTCTAAGTCCACATTAGAATATTCCATTTGTCCATTCATGTTCATTCATTTTTCCTTTCATATTCCTAGTGTATACTCCATTCCCCTGCCTAGGCCTTTGTTTTACTTTATGTCATAAGGGTCTTTCCTGATTTCTCTGCATTCTCTATATTTGTCAGTCTTAATCTCATTATAGTATTCCATTATATTAATGTACCATTATTTATTTAACAATTCTCCTATTGTTAGACATTGAAGTTTTTTTCAAGGTTTTTTTCTTTTTTCTTTTGCAATTACATTTAATGCTATGAAAACCTTTGACCAGACCTTGTTCTGTTTTTATTAAACTTCAAGGCTACATTCCTGATCGTGGACTTCTTGGATTGAAGGGTAGGATTTTTTCTGTTTTCTGTAACTTTTAGAGTTTATTGCCAAATTGCTCTCCAGAAAGAAGTTTGTGGTTCTACAAGCAATAAATGACCATGCCTAGTTGTCCACAATCTGGCCAGGACTGAGCACCATTGTTTTTTATTTGGTTGGTTTTTTTTCCTAATTTGATGGCATACACTTCTCTGGCATTTACCAATACCAAATTTCCAAATTAGAATTGAAACTGATTTTATATTTTAGAAATTTGATGATGAGGAGGAGGACATTGCTTTCCTTTTTTTTAAAGGATAATTGAATTCATTCTGGGGTAGGAGACAGAAGAGTATAACAAATTTAGGTTGTAGAGAAAGATAACATAATAATATTCATTATATCATCAAAGTTCCTCCCCAGGGTTGGCTACAAGGGTCTCCATTCATACATACTATTAGCATTTCTCTCCTACAAAGTTCACATGACGTCACATTCCCTTCTCATTTCTATCCTGAGGAAAAATTCTTCTATTTATGCAGAAGGGAAGGCTTGATGGACTAATGGATAGAATGCTAGGCCTGGAAGCAGGAAGACCTAAGTTCAACTCCAGCCTCAGACACTTACTAGCTGTGTGACCCTGGAAAAGTCACTTAAATGCTGTCTGCCTCAGTTTCTTTACCTGTAAAATGGGGATAACAATAGCACCTACTTTCTAGGGTCATGAAGTTCAGATATGACAATATTTGTAAAGTGCCTGGCATATAGTAGGCATTTAATAGATGCTTTTTCCTCCTTTCAGAAAAAGAAAAGTTGCATTTGATCTATAAAAATAAAGGCCCTGATACAATCAAGGAGATTGCTGTAAGAGATTCATGCTTGTTATATGGAGAACTTCCAGGAAGTGGATTAGCATCAGCATGTTGGCCTTCTTCCTTGTCCCCATGTTCCCATCTCTACCTGCAGATCTTCAGTACTGCTTCAGATTGAGGGCATTGTGCCTTGCTCTAAGAGGAAGTGTACAATAATTCCCTGGTTCCTTCTTTCACAGAAGCCTTATTAAGGCTGGTGTTTTGCCTTGTTCTCCTGCCCCTTTTTTGCCCCATCCCCTCAGGGATATGCCCATGCATCTCCTGGCTCCTAGCTGACTAAATTTCTGACCATCTTCATTGCCTTGTTCCTCAGTGTCTGTGTCCTACTGGTTCTGATTTGCTTGCCTAATTTCAGAAGCTCTACTGACTTGAGTCTCCAACTGTAATGTCTACTTTAAACTTTGTTTTTCTTATATGGTTTCTGTCTCATTTTCCTGACCTCCAGTCCTTCCTTTCTTGATGACCAGGTCTCCAATATTTTCTTCATCAAATCCACCTCCAAACCTGGGTCTTACCTTCTGTTTACATAACAAGAGCCATCCAGTGGAGCATCCTCAGTTGACATTCCTGGTTCTTGTTAATCATATGGGAGCTCTAGGGAGTGCTTCTGGACATATGTGACACAGTGTTTAAACAAACAAACAAATATACTCTTCTACTTTTAAATGATGAAGAGAGCCTCTATTGGCTGTGGAACCAAAAGGTCAAGTGACTTAGAAGATGTTTAAAACTTCTCCCTTAGTTCCCTCTTCATTGGCTATAAATCATGTCAAGACTGTTTCAATCAGTCAGACAACAAGTATTTATTAAGTAATCACTTACTATGGTACTAAACATTAGGTTTCAAGTTGCTTCCTAGAGATGGGAAGTGGGGAGTGACAGTTTACCCTTTTCCCTGTTCCAGACTCCATGTGGCCATAACCACATGACATTTAACATACATGCAGCCTGAGCCTAGGTCTGACCTGCCTTTTGTTCTTTCCTGACCTTAGGTGAGCAAGGATTTATTCTGAAACAGACATGTCCATGTGAGCTTGAGAGACCCAGAGATCCTAGGCCAAGACAGAGCTGAGTAGTAACAAGAAGAACCCCTGATGGCTGCTCCAATACTCTTGGAGAGAATGGATATCAACAAGTGGACTAGACAAATCTGGATGTTTTACCAGCAGAAATGTGCATCCAGATGGTAAAGTGCATAGGGGGCCAAGCCTGGAGTCAGGAGGTTGTGAATTCAAATCTGGTGTCAGACACTGCATAGCTGTGGCAAGTCACTTACCTCAGTTTCCTTAACTGTAAAATAAGAATAATAATAGCATTTACCTCCAAAGACTGTGATGAGGATTGAATGAGATATTTGTAAAGCTCTTAGTCACAAGGGTTTGTGAAGAATTTGGTTGTATGGAGTTTATCAGTATTGTTTATCAATATGACAGCATGCTTGTGTGGGTTCTGGATAATGGACAATGTTCTCCCAATTTCCCAGTCACCAATGGAGTAAAGTAGGTCTTGTGTGCTTGCTCCCTTGTTTCATATGTAGCATGATGTTTTCTTAAATGTTGTCAAATGCCCTCAACAAGGATGAAAAAGATATCAAGGTCAGCTACCACACTGTTAGTAAATTATTTAACTTGGAAAGGCTACAAGCCAAGACCAAAGTGGAGGGAGAATTGGTTTGTGACTTTTTGTTCGGAGATGATTGTGTACCCAGTGCAACCTCAGACTGATTTGCAACGAAGTATGAATTGATTCTCTGTTTGTACTAATTTTGGACTAATAATTTACACCAAGAAACTGGAGATTCTCCACCAGCCAGAACTGCACCATCCATATGTGGAGGCCTCAATTACAGCAAATGGAGACATTTGAATGCTGTGGATAAGTTCACTTACATTGGCAGTATACTTTCCAGGGATGTACACACACATAATAAAGTTGACGCACACATTGCCAGAGCCAGCTCAGTGTTTGGGAAGCATGACTACCAAAATGAAGGTCTACAGAGCCATTGTGTTAACTTCATTGTTGTATGCCTGTGAAACCCAGACAGTATGCCAGTGCCATGCCAGGAAACTGAATCACTTTGAATTGTTTTAGGAACATCTGAAGATCAGTTAGCAAGATAAGGTACTGGACACTGATGTACTTTCTCTAGCTGAACTGCCAAGCATTCAAACTCCACTGCAGAGAGCACAAGTCCACTGGGCTGTCCATGCTGCTTGAATGCCAAACATATGCTTGCCTAAAAGACTCACACAAGGCAGGTGCTCACAGGAGGTCAGAAGAAGTGACACAAGGACCCTCTCAAGGTTTCTTTGAAGAACTTTGAAATCAATTGGGAGACATGAGAGACGATGGCACAGGACCGTCCAGCATGGCATGCCCACATCAAAGAAGGCTCTGTGCTCAGAATTGCAATAGCTCGAAAGAAATGTGAGATGCACAAATGTAGACATCTCCACTCCAAATGTTCATGAGGATTACTTGTGCCCGACCTGTAGGAGAACCTTCTGAGCTTTTGTCTCATCAGCCATAGTCGGACACACTGTTCCGTGACCCCAACACAGTGATGTCATTTGGTCCCCTTCAAGAACAAAGGACAACAACCAACCTGCACAGTCCCTGACCCACAGTAGACGCCATATAAATGCTTATTCCCTTTCCTATTAGAAGTTAGAGAACCTAAATCAGAAATCTTCACACTACAGGCTCAGGGCCAAATCCGGCTGGCCATCTGCTTTGGTACAGCCCACCAGCTAAGAGTGGTTTTTCCGCAAAAACCATTCTTAGCTCACTTCATACAAAAAGAGGAGGCCGGATGGATTTGGGCCCCAGGCTATGGTTTGCCAACCCCCGGCCTAGAAGAAATGTTAATTAGCAGTCTTGCAAACTGCTTTTTGCTCCGCTGAGATGTTTGAGTACCAGCCTCCCAAAAGGATGCAATAGTAATTTTAAGTTAAGGTACTAAATCTTGCTTTAAATTTGTTTTTGTGGAAAAAAAAAGTTTCTTTTCAAATGTACAATTAAGAGCATTCTCTGTTCTGTAACTTCATTCTCCTGGGCCTCTTTGCATCCTTTGACATCACCAGTCATCTTTTTGATATTCTCTTCTAAGTTCTTGTACTAATGCTTTCTCTGGTTCTCCTCCTTCCTCTCTGACCACTCCTCAGACTCTGCAGTTGGATTTTCATGTAGGCTGTTCCTATAACTATAGCGGTCCCAAGACTCTGTCCTGGGTCACCTTCTCTGCTTCCTCTCTGCTGATTTCACTTGGTGGTCTCACTATCATCTCTATGGAGGTGACTCTCAGATTTATTTTTCCAGTTCTAACCTCCAATCTCACCTCTCCAACTACCTACTGGACATCTTCTGCTACGTATCTCATAGATATCTTAAGTTCAGCATGTACAAAATTGAACTCATTATTTCCCCTCAAAAACCTTCCCCCCTTGCTAACTTCCCTATTGCTGGAGAGCATGCTGCCATCTTCCTAGTTACCCCGGTTCACAACTTAGGGGTCATCCTTGACTTCTCATTCTCTCTTGCTGCCCCATATCCAATCAGTTGCCAGGTTCTATATATTATACCTTCATAACGTCTCTCATCTATCCTCCCCTTTCCTCTGACACTGCCACAAATATGTTACAGTCTCTCATCCCCTCACCCTTGAGCTATTTCAATAGCCTGCTGGTTGATTTCCCTGCCTCAGCTCTCTCCCCATTCTAGTCCCTGATCTAATCAGTGCAAATCGGACCACATCATCCCCTCTTCAGTCAATGGCTCCCTATTGCCCCCAAGATAAAGTATATGGACCCTGAGTCCCAGAGCCCATTGGTATGGAACTGTCTCTTCATTGGAGGAGATCAATGCCAGGTACCTATGGGGGAACATTTGGGGATGCATTCTCTAAATTTGCACATCTTGTGTTTCTTTTGAGCTACTTAAGTTCTGCTTTGCTCATAGAACACAGCACCTTCTCTCATGTGGGCATGCCAAGCTGGGCGGTCTGGTGCCAGTGTCTCCCATGTCAAAAATCAATTCCAAAGTTCTTCAGAGAGACTTTGGGAGTTCCTTATATCATTTCTTCTGACTACCATGTGAGCGTTTGCCCTATGTGAGTTCTCCATAAAACAGTCTTTTGGGCAAGCATATTTTGGCATTTGAACAACATGACCAGCCTATTGGAGTTGCAAGAGAAAGGATTTCAATGTCCAGTACCTTATCCTGCCAGGTGATCTTCAGAATCTTCCTACAGCAACTCAAATAGAAGTGATTCAGTTTCCTGGCACGGTGCTGGTATACTGTCCAGGTTTCATAGGCATACAACAATGAGGTCAGCACCATGGCTCTGTAGGCTTTCAGTTTGGTAGGCAGTCTAATAACCTCTTCTCCCACACTTTCCTTTAGAGCTTCCCAAACACTGACATAGCTCTGGTATTCCACTGTAGTAGAAAGAATATTGAGCCAGGAAAGAGGACCCCTGGGTTCCAGTGCAAAGACATGGTGACTGGAGACAGAGTGTCTTGTGTGTGAGGAACAAAGAAATATAATATATGTGTTGCGTGTTATGTAATATCTATTTGATATATAAATATATCAACACAGTAAAAGAGAATGATGAGTAAGAGGGAATAAATGTGTCTATTTTCATATTTGGTGATAGATAGACACATAGATAGATAGATAGATAGATAGATAGATAGATAGATAGATAGATAGATAGATTAAGCATTGATTACTTACTATGTGCTAGGCCTAAGCTGGCACTATTATCTCCATTTGACAGATGAGAATAGTGGGTTGCCAAATCTAACTGTTTTCCCTCTCAGACCACATTCTTTATGTCTCTTCTCTCCTCATATTACCATCACCACCTCTCACCTATATTATTGCAAAGCTGTCTCCCTGTATCAAGTCTCTACCCTTTAGTCAATCCTTTGCACTACTGTAAAAGTGATTTTTCAATAGTGTGGATCTGACCATGTTACTCCCCTGCTCAGTAACCTATATTAGCTCCCTGTTGCATCTAGGATAAAATTTAAACTGATATTTAGCTTTTAAAGATCTTCACGATCTAGCCACAACACATTTTCCAGACTCTTTGTGTATTGCCCCTACCATCAACACCACCGCCATCTTCTGAGATGCAAACTGTACCTCTTTTTGTTCCTCACACAGCACACTCCATCTTCTGTCTCCAAGCCTTTGTGCTAGAACCCAAGAGTCCTCTCTCCTAGCCCAATATTCTTTCCATTACAGTGAGGTTCATAAAAAGGTAGTCAGTAAATGTATTGCTGTCATTCATTATTATTTCAATAAACTAAAAAAAGCAGACTGGTCTCCTTTCCCATGTCTTCCTCCTTGCAGCTTCCCCGTCCCCTGGAGATTTTTGGTCTGTGGGGACTTTTTTGAAAGTACAGAATGTTCAGATTTCTTAAGCACTCACCACAACCACCCCCATCAGAAGGGATGCCTCTGAGACAGCATCCTCAATTTCGGACATTTTGGCAACCTCCAGACGTAAAACTAGAGCTGGGCTGGGGCCCAATCATTGTTTCCACGAGGCTGGGGTTTCTCTTCTGTTTGTTTATAGGGGATGACAGCGAAGGGTGTTTGCTGTCCTTTGAAAGACCACGCAGTCCCATTGTCCCCCTTAGCCAAGTTGTGTCCTAGCACACACCTTATCTCTTTCTACCTTTATATGTTGGCTGCAGATGCCTATATTAGGGGTGAGCTTTCTCATCCTCTCATCCTTCAAATTCCAACTCTGGGGTGGCTAGTTGAAAGCTTCATAGGAGAGTTGGAACTTGAAGGATGAGAGGATGGGAAAGCTTCTCTGAATTCAGATAACATTTTTATGTTATATCAATCTTACCATTACATGCAATCTTACCCCTGATCAGAAGTGGACCTGGGGATAAGCAAAGTGGGTAGCATCCCAGGGTACCACACAGTAAAGAGGCATGATGAGAGACACATTTCAACATTATTTTTGTAAATGTACATAAATGCTAGAAAATTCTTCTCTCTGTGGCATGAGGACATTTGTTTTTTTTTGTTTTTTTTACATCAGTCAATTATATTTCCTTCAAAAATTCAAAATCTTCAATGATAAAGGAAAATGTTATTTCAAAACTCACCTAGAATGCACAAATGCACCGTCTCTATACTGTTTTTTGTTATGAATGATGTTTTATTTTTCACTCCCTCATCTATGCCTTCCTCCCCCTCTTTTTTGCCTCCTTTTCTCTGGCCAAGCACAAGTCCCTACCACAAGCTCCTAGCACATAGTGACTGGCACTTGTGGACTTTAATTAAAATGCTAATTTCATTGAGTCTTCATTTTCATTCAATTTCCTCCTTTAAAAATATATTGGATTTCATTAAAGGAATAGGGTCTTCTATCCAGAGACCAGGTTTCCCTTCAGAATATGACCGTACAGAACTTTGTCTACAGAGTTCCAAGGAAATGTTCCCCACCTGGACAATTCTGATTCTGCCCCTTAAGCTGTCATTCAGAGTCCTTGGATGCCCAACAGTCTGAAGGTTCTGTGCCCTCTATTATCATTATTGTTATTAATAATGATGAATAATGATGTTTATATTTATTTTGATTATATATTTGTGATCTCATCTGTGTGAGCCTCCCACCATTGCTACAGATCTCAGCCCATCCATGCCCTCTCATCATGTGTGAGACACTTGTCCATATCTGCCCATAAATCCTCCACATAATGTTCACCCAATGAAGCCAATCCTTTCCTTTTGGTCTCTTGACATTGCATGGGTACCAATGTAGCACACAGGCTGTCCATCAGTTAGCCTTCCCTCTTGTCACATGACTGACCAACTTGCCTTTTGAGGCATACATTTCTCTGATATGATATTTTTTTCAATGCTTCTTTACCATTTTTTTGGTGGTAATATGCTTTAACCTACTCACTCCCACCACACATCTTTCCACTCTCTTTGGGAAGCCAGTAACTTTTATTCTTCAAAGGCTGTTCCATTATTTTCTACCATCTAAGGTTACTGAAAGAACATTGGTTTTTAAAAGGTGAGCCTTTATTTCAGGAAGAAGCTTGAGGTCATTAAAAAAACAGTCCAGCTTCCTCTCCTCCTCTTCTTTAAATTTGGGCCTAGTTCATTGTCCATCTGTACTACGTACCCAAAGTTCTGCATAGTAATAGATCAGCTCTGTGGGCTGCCCACTCAAATACATTCCTGAACCTGGACAAGGGCATTCTTTGTCTGCTTGGTTTCTTCCTGTATGAATAGTTAGGTTAAACTCTTTAAAGTGATTATTGATCTAATTAAGAAGTTTTGCAATGTTGCAAGGTTTGATGTAATTGGCATGGCCCAGCAGCAGCAAAAGCATCTAGAGAAATTCACCATCCACAGGAAATCCAAAAGAAATTATTATCTTTCTTATATTAATAATCAATTGTTAATTGAGATCAAGATTTTATCTTTTCTATTTTCTCTTTCAGAAATCAGCTCCTTACAGGTTATTCAGCCAGCATCTGAAGGACATTGCTGATAGATGAGATTGCCCAAATCCTTTTTGATCTCAGGCAAGACTCCATCCAACTAGAAGACTTTATGAGGAAAATCTAATTTAGGTGGAATTCTTGATTTACCCATGTTCATTTTTCACCAACTGGGTGGAAGATAGATCCTTTTGTATACATTTCCCTAGGCAGAGTAGTCTAGTTTGCTATGAGTCTCTCTTTGTCCATGAGTGACATGATCAGTCACTATCCAACCCCTCATTAGAATAGATCCACCTCTCATTATAATATTCATTCTCACATTGATTAACCAGAGTTGATTCCCACCTGTACCCAGATCCTCATTAGTATAGACCCACTTCTCATTATAACATTCATTCTCATTCATTGTTAACCAATTAGCGCTGATGAGGGTAGGGTCTTTAGTTTATGAGAGAAAACCAAATAACCATCCTTTTATTAATTATTCACTAGCCATAATTAATAAAATGATTGATTACCCAGAAATTATGTCTCTTGGACTTTTCTTACATCACAATTCCCACTTAGATTTGTGCTCTGTCCTGGGCATTCTTCATGACAGTGGAGTGCCCTTTTAGTAAGCATGTGTCTCCTATACAAAGTAATTGTATATATGTCATTGCATTTCTCAAGGAATCCTGTATGATTTTAACATTTGCATAGGAGACATCTTATTGGAGAAGAACCACTAAGGCAGTATTTTTCTCTACTAAGTTGAAAAAAAAAAGTCACTTTTTTTAGTCAAGGAACAATCAGTGCAGTGGGGCCATGGGTTCTCTTTATCTTTCATTCAGTTGTAGGACTATAAAGATGCAGTTTGTTATAGAATATTATTTACAAAAGAGTATTTATTTTCTCCTGATGCTTTGGTGAAGCATGCTTACTGTTTGTGGAGATTATTTTTATAATGACTTGCACAAATGGAAAAAAGTAGGCATAGGGGTATGTAGTTCCTAACATTTTGGTTGCTTTTCAGGGGTTAGTGAAATCTAAGATTTTTTCATAGTATTTGGTATCTTCTGCTATTTCATATATCTTGAGAATTAATTTCTTAATACCCTCAAAATTGTATCACTTCCAGCACATACTACCTCTGACCACTTCTTCATATGCTTGGTTTAGTCTAATGGCTTTTCCCAGTTTTGTTTTCTTTAATTCCATTTCTTCTTCTTTGTTCAACACATTAGGACTGTGTTGTTAGGGTCAAATGGAGCAGTTCCTTGATCACTAATGGGATAAATAATTTACTACAGTAAACTTAAAAGATCTTTCCCATTTGGGGCAGATTGTTCTTCTGAGTTTTATGCTTAAATTCTTTTGGAATGATCTGTCTTAATCGGGTTTCTCATCAAGTTTTCTATAAATTTTTTTCTCTAAGTCTTTTCTGTTTCTTAAAATAGTATTGCTCATAATTTTCCACTATCTTTCCTCAAATAGAAATTTTACAGACGAACTGATATTCTAAATGAGTGTTACTCTTATTCTATATTTGTCTCAAATGTTTGCTGACTAAGACAACTTCTGATTCTTTTGGTAGTGATCCTCATTGTGGTGATTAACTAATATTAGTTAACTTTCCTATGAAACAGTGATAATCTGTGTCAATGTAAGTTCTTTTATCCATTGCCCATTTTCCAAGAGTCAACAGTTTGTTTAAATAGGTCAGTTGGGAGTTGGTTTCACTACATAGCATGTTTTCTCATTTTCATTCTTTCTCAGTTCTACCCTTTCTTATCTTCTGCAGCAAAATTTCTATCCTGTATAATCATCCCCCTCTCTCTAATCATTCATCTCCCCCTTTTGACTATTTTCTTACCTGCTACCTAAAAATGTGACCACATTATCCCATCCTTAAAAAAAAACTAAAATCTTCATTTGACCCTTCATCACCTCAAGCTGACATCCTATCTCTCTTTTCCCTTTCACAGGCAAACTCCTGAAAAAAAAAAGCTGTTTATTCTTGTGTCCATCTTCTGTCCTGTGTGAATATTTGATCTACTCCAACTGCTTTTTTCCTCTATAAAGCCATTTTTTCTCCTTTGTTCAATACATCAAGAACTGTGAAGTTAGAGTTCAGATCTAACAGTTTCTTGATCACTGAAACGTTCTGGCTTCCAGCCTCATGGCTCAAATGAAAGTATTCTCTACAAAGTTATTAATGATTTTTAAATTGCCAAATTCAAAGGGCCGGTCTTAATAGTCATCCTTCTTGATGTCTCTGTAGCATTTAATACCATTGACCATCCTTTCTTCTTGGCACTCTTTTCTCTCTGGATTTTTAAGACACCCTTCTCACTTGGCTCTCCTACCTCCCTGTCTATTTCTTTCCAGTTTTCTTTCCTGGATCATCATCCATATCTTGCCTCCAAATTGTACGTGTACCCCCAAAGTTCTATCCTGAGCCTTATTCTATTCTTTCACTTAGTGACCTCAACAGCTCACATGGTTTAATTATTATTTCTACACTGATAAATCCTATCTATCTAGTACATATTTATACATTATAGATTCAATAAGAGTATCCCAAAAACTGAAGGTCTGCCGAGGCTAAAAGGCAGACATTTAAGGGGGAATGGGAAAGTTTTCAGTTGCAAAGTAAACATTCCTGATCCTAGAAAAGATGAGAAGTAGGAATACCTTGATTGCATATGAAGCCACCAGCAAGACAATGAAAGCATTTCCCAGATATAAACTGCACTCATACTTTTAACCCTTGCTGCTCCCTACTGAAGATTCCCTAAGAAGTATGGAACTAAAAATGTCTGACCTGAAACTGATTCCCCTGAGGCCACCCAGACTGACTTCCAAAGGAAAGAACTTTTGAGCTAAAAAGAATTTCTCTAAAGGAGAGAAAGAGTCAAAGGGAAGAAGCTTCTGCCCATATCTTACATTAAGGGCCATTGTGGCTCCGAGAAGAACTTAGTAAAATTCTTGGCAAAGAGAGAGCAATAGCCTCTAACCCAGTCCAGCCAGTGGCTAGGGGTGGAAAAAGGACCATTGAAGAATAGGCCCAGGAGACCAACAGACTGAATGGCAGGCTTAACCCAACCCAGAAAACTTGTTCCTTCCACACCTTAGGAGGGGCAGCTCAGCTGAGCTGACAATTCATCAGTCACTGTCCCCTTCAAAGAGCCAGCCTAGCCAAACAGCAGTGACTCATAGCAAGAACTTGGTGAGAGCCTGTGGGAGAGAGAAGCAACATAGAAGGTCCAAACTTGTGCATGACTTCAGTTCCCTACACATATGCCTTACCACCATTGTGTTTAAGTTCATACTCACTTTTCCTCACTCTCTTGGACTCTGGGTGTGTTTGTGATAGAGTGAGACCATGATGTTCAGGAAATGTTTTGTGACTTTTATCCTTGCTATGCCATTTGAGTAAATGCCTTTGTTAAAGAGCTGTCACCTGGCTCATTAAAGGGAAGCACACCTCTGGGGGCTTGAGCTAGCTTTAGGAAGATAGCCACCCACAGGGTTACCTCTGGAAGTATTAACAACGCCCCCTCTGGGGACCCAACTGGCCAGTGATAATGAGAATTGAGTAAGCCCCAAGGGGATGTCACACACACACACACACACACACACACACACACACACACACACAGATGGATATAGATCTGTAGGTCTATTTCTCCATATATATACATACACCCAAATACATACAGATAATAATAGATCTCTTTCTATATGCATACATACACACATATACACATACATAGATAGAACTAGATCTATAGAGCTTTTTCTATACTCATACATATACACATATAGAGAAAGATATAAAGATCTATATATAAATACACACACATATACACACATATAAAGATAAATCTACACATCTGTCTCTACACACATGACCCTGGTCTCTGTCCTAAACTCCAGTGTCACATCATTAATTTCTATGAGATATCACCCAGTGAATTACCCTTGGGCATCTCCAACTCAACATGGTCAACACAGAAGTCATTCTCCTTTCCTCTTCTGAAATTTCTTGTGTCTGATAAGGGCACCATTGCCCTCCCAGTCACTGAAATTCCCAACCTCAGTGCCCTCTTTGCCCCTTTGCTCTCCTTTTTGTCTAATCAGTGACCATGTCTTGCTGATCCTTCCTCCTCACCCTTATCTCAAGGTGGTCCCTTCTCTCTCTGCATCAGCTCCCAGCCTAAATCAGGCCATCATCCTCTCTCACCTGAACTGTTGTTACAGCCTCTTGACTGTTCGTTTTGTCTCAAGTTTTCTCCCTCTCAGATCTACCCTCACACAGCTGCCAAAATGAGTTTCCTAAAGCTCAGGCCTAACCGTGTCATTCTTCTATTTAATAAACTCCACTGGCTCCCAGTTACCTGTAGGATCCTATATACTGCTCCAAGACATGTCTCTTTTTTCATACACTAAAATCCTCTGGGTTCCTCACACATAATTCTTTGTCTCTTTTTTTCTGTGCATTTGTATAAAGTGTTTTCCACATCTGGATTGTACTTTCTCCCCTCCTCTACCTCTTAGAATTTTTACCTTCCTTCAAAGTTAAGCTTTCCATGAGATCTACTGTGGTCCTTTCTGATCTCTGGGAGAACATGAGAAGGAAGGAAAGAACTCTAGCTTTAGATCACAGGTCTAGAGCCAGAAGGGTTCTAGTGACCAATGTCCTCATTTTCCAGAAAAGGAAACTGAGGCACAGAAAATTAAAGTGAAATGTCCACAATCACACAGGGAGTTGAGGGGGCAGAGGTAGGATTGCAACCTAGGGCCCCCAACTCCAGGGTTAAGATTTTTCTCCCTGTATCACACTAACTCCTCTCTACAGTCAGGGGACCTAGATTCAAATCCCACTTCTGATAACTTAGCTGCCTATGTGATATTGGGCTTTGTTTCCTCTCTGGGCTTCCTCATCTGGTAAGGGTTTGGACTAGCTAAGCCTCTGAAGTCTAGATCTATGATGACTTGAAGGTAATGGGAACAAGGGATATGAAGTTAAAAGAAAGAGTGGGTGAATGAGGAGGCTGGCAGCCCTCAGCACCATGGATGGGGTTTGAAATGCACAAGCATCTCAGTGTGAGCATAGGCAGAGTGTGTTGGGGTCTGGCTGCTTAGGTCCCCCTCCCCACCCTTCTCCCCTATAGCATATACCAGTACAGAGAAAGAAGGGAAGATCTAAAGATCAGACCTGGTCTGTGATAACATGTCTGAACCATGGGCAACAGGATCAGGCTTCTCTGTCAGACGTTAACTAGTCCTACCCCTTAGAGACAGGAACACTGAAGCCCAGCTAGTCTTTTCTCTCCGAGTCTCCACCAATGCCCAAGTGTGAACATCAACCCAGACTCTCAGTAAACAGTATTCATTGATATTGACTGACTATCCTGTGATTCATTCTCTCCTTTCCCCTGCTTCCCTTCCCCCTCCCAGATAATTTATGCCCCAGCTTTGTTTAATTGTGAGAATAGCCCAACAGTGGGGCCTCTGGCGCTGGCTGGATGTGGTCTTCGTGAGTTAGCCAGCTCCCTGAGGGCTCTGGAAACTCCCAAAGGAGTTCATGGAAAGAGGTTGAGGTCAGAAGCTGGGAAGGACAATACTTATCTACTGTCCTTGTCCTGGCTGGTGAGTAGAGCTGACTGGAATCCTGAACTCTGTCTGATTACCCTTC